>JAQSVV010000008.1:0-297302 GCA_036375495.1 Agrotis segetum | reverse complement strand
AGTGACGTCACTAAATGACGTTGACATAAGTTTTCAAGAGTTAGACAACATGGCTGCCATTTTGGCTGGCTTAAGATAAACATGTTTTGATCATTTCACAAATATCCGAAGCTGAAGTTTTATCTGTTTTTGAGTGCTTTATTTATTGTCTGTTGCTGACGTACATGCTGGTATAAATAACAGCAATCAATTAAGTACACATACATAATAATGTCTTGATATCTGACCCACTCTTATTTGCACTATTGCAATGACACCTTCGATTTGTATCGCTTATCATATAATCTGTCTAGTATTTCCTGACTGTATAGGGGTCGGCTTTCAGACTTTCAGTCTAACCAGATAGAGCTTGTAGTTTTGCTTGATTTGACTTCGTATCTATAATCCACAATCTAGTACCTAATTAGATAATATTATCATGATTAACACTCAGAAGGTTTGTCCTCCTGTAAACAAAAAATTACACCGGTTTCTTTCAGTTATTCTAACGTAAAGTAAACTGGAAATTTGACAGTTACAAATTGACTTTCAAGGAAAAAAATTGTTCCTTCTGCGCACACCAGAGGCGCTGTTCCAATTTTTCATACAAGAGACGCTGTAAATACTGGAAAGACGCTGTAAAGTAAAATAGTGAAAACTCGTGCTAAGGGTACTGGTGTCTCTTGCGCGAGCAAAATGGACATTGAAACAGCAGTTAGCATACTGAAGAGCAGATCACGTCTTAAACCGTGAGTAGGTTGCACTGAGAGGAAGAGACAGAGCTAATACAAGTCGTCTAGCGCCATCCCGTTTCCACAGCACCAGGGGGAGGGAGGGGGGTATTACAACGTTTTAAACCAGCCTTGTTCCAGTGAGTGAACGAGATGGCGCTAGACGACTTGTATAGCTCTGTCACTTTCACTCGCCGGAACAAGCCTGTAATACCCCTCCAGGTCAAGTTCTAAGAACAGTGTCCATATTCATGAACCCTCAAGATTGACTGATTACCGGCACGGTGAAGGGAGCCCTGGTGTCTATGCGAGAGTAAGTGTGTCGCTGGCGGCCGTCCAACAGCCTCAGGTGATTCCAAGTCGATTGGGAAGGAATGCCTAATGTACTGCTATTTATCTGCACAACGGTATCTTCACGGCTCATCCATCGATTAAGTTGATTGAAGGAATGATTGGATTAACTTGATTAAAACTATGATCGAAGATCGAAGAAAAAAAATACAATCACCGCTCTTCTTTGAGCTATGCCTCTAGCCTGCTAGGGTCGCGGGACACACGTATACCGCGACTCCGGTACATAAAGGGCTACTGAAGGACATCGTGGATTTTAGTCAGTACAAGTTTGACAGCGTCCCGCCCTGCCCTGAGTTGGGAGGACTCATTTGATAATTTTACCACGATAAAAAAAGAGCTATGCTTCTAGCTGTAAGACAGAACCCTCTATGAAAGTCTCTTAAGCGAAATGTACTCTGAATATAAGACCTTGCTCGTCACCGCAGCATCAACCATAACAATTAACCGAATTTAAAGTATCCTTAAAATAAACGACCGCAATTTCATGCAATATTTTAACAAACCAACAATAAAAATATCTTGAAATTTTAAAGTGTGGCAGCTTCCTAATTGCAGCTCTTGTGACAAGTGACGAGGCGTGTCTTATCTCGCCGCGAGGTGACGGAAATAAGCAGTTGTTCAGGACACCTCTCAAGCACCCCTTCAGTTCCCGGGGTGAGCCGGCCGGGGGGGCGGGGGGTGGCGAATTGTCTTGTTTCTGGCATTTGACACTTTTTCAGGTGACAGATGGACACTCTAGATGGTTGAGTAGGTTTTTTGGGGATTGTAGTGGCCTGTTTAGGGATATGGCATTTTTTCCGGGTGTATTATATCTCGCTAGTAACAAACAAGTAATATAATGATCAACAACACGGAAAATGTGATTAATATAATTACCTAAATACATTTCCGTCTTGCATAGTTAATTTATCAAAAAATGAAAGTACCTATAAAATACTTGTTTTTTACCAAGTCTATCTCGTTCGGGGAATCACTTTAAATTGGAGAATATTTATTGATTTAAAGAATTGCAAGTAATAATACGTTACGGACGAATTAGAATAACATAAATATTTTACGTATAAAACATGTTGTTTGTTCATCTAACACTTCCCAGTATTTTCACTGATCTCATTAAGTTGAATCCGGGTAGATATTCGTAATTGTATGATGTAACAATTCAATTCATAAAAGCTACCTACATTTCGCAAAAGATCGTATAGGGATAGTGTCAGTGATTATACAACGACGTTTGGCAGACGGATTGGCGACCGCTGTGAGTTATAATTACATCGGCAGTTGCTCTGCTGTCCGTCGACCTGTCACCTTTAACTAACGACGACACAGAAACAGTCTTATTCTTAGCCGAGGATCAGTACAACAAAGACTAATGTTCAAAATACAACATTTTCCAACTAAATGTCCGACAAGGACTAATTCTCGACATCCCAGCTCGATTACTGCCCTTCCAATACATTTTATCCATCCATATCGTTGGCAACCGTCCAAAGCGCTGTTTTGCGTCCATCGCCGCACGCGCAGCTTTCCCGGACTATTTTTAAATGGCGGACGCCCGATGTGCTCCGAAAAGTGACGGAGATTTACGATCGGTTAATGGCTAATTAATTCGTGGTTAACATGTGTTGGATCATTACGATGTTTTTCGGTTTAATTGTGAAATTACAGGAGGGGATTGACTTCGAGAATTTTCTAGTACAATGAATTTTTTAAGGCTTATTTTTATTCACAATCTACTACTACTGCAATCACTATCTAGTAAGTAACATTTCTTTGTTACAGTGTACAGCAATAGAGATTTTATCACCAATGTTTTCAAATAAAACTTTACATAAACATTATTATGCAAGTGATCTGATCATTCCATTCCAAAATAGTTTATCAATATTTCAATATTAACGATGTTCCAGAAAATTTAAAGGCCTCTGAAGAACCGACCTTAAATATCCAATTTTCTCAAATTAATGACATTACCAGGGAAATAATAAATCCTAACAATTTCCACTTTCCGAGCTTGTTAACATTATTTATATGATTCGCGAACGTAAAATATAATGTAATATCAATCATCAAAGGAGAGAAGCGGAAAATATTCTCGATCAATCAGTAGTCCTTGAGAATAACGATATTAATAATAGGAAGGTTTATAAGTAGACTATTGAAGTAGAAAAAACATGCGAATAATTTATTTTATCTAGTTCGATATGACGTCATACTTGTTTGTGCTGGCACGTGTCTTGTTTTAGGAGGTAGAAGACGTCAAAGGATAAGTGGACTTATAGGAAGAGATGCGATGGAAATAAATAATGGTTGGACAATCATAGTTTTATAACTGCTAATTAATTCTGACGTACAGAAGCAAGCACATCAATCTACCTTTAATCTTTTCAACCTTATCACATAAATTGGAAGGTTAATGTTCGATTAGAGATCTTGGGGTAGTTTGACCTGCTGGCGTCTGTACAATCCCGGTAGTGTGGTAAATTTACAAGTTGCATTTTCTTTGCAGGTTTTTTATTATCGTTTGAAGAAAATAAAAACAAGAGGGAAGGCCGCCTAAAATTTATTGAGTTCAATATTTCTGAATAAGCACGTAGGTTATGTATAGCCATTATAGTATATATCTACATTTTCATGCTCAACATTTTCAACACACCATCTTTTGACTATTTAAGATCGTGCAAAAATAGTTCGTTGGCCAAATTAGCACACCATTAATCAATAGGTCGACTGCCCTATTAATTCAGTATGGCTGACAGCAATTACAATGTGCCAAAAGATGATTCACGCAAATACAGAACCATGAATCTTTCACGGTTGCATGGTAGGCAGAACAAGGTTCACAGATAGTAATCTACTGAGTACTCTAAAGAATATTAATGGAGCAATGTATTTTACCTTCATGATCTTAATTTTTGTAAGAAAAACAATGTATTAATGGACATAGGCAGTCACCCTTGTTTTTCTACATCTTGGCAAGAGCTAAAAGAGAATTGTTCATAACACAACAAACAGGATTTAGCCAGTAGTAAAGTTGACGTGCGCCAGAAATACTTGATACATATAACAATCATTTATATTGTGTGTAAGTATTTCAGATACCTATACTGTCTATTGCACCATATTTCGAACACGTTGCCATATTATAGTAATATAAACAAATAGATGATCATTTTTGGAGAATGAAAATTCAGCTGTCAGTGGGATTTGAACCCACATCTTCTAGATAAGTAAGTACTCCAGAGGCCTTACTAATTAGATTATTGCAACTCACATTCAACTAAAGAACTAGATCATCACTAATGCTTAGACAAACCTAATATATTAACTGTTGAAGTTCTACTGGGTTTGGCTTCCAATCCAATCTGACTAATCGATATCTGTCCACCTCCTCAATTCGTACTCCCGATATCTTTCAGACTAGTTGGCAGACTAACCGTCTCCAAGTCCTCGTGGCTCATCCACGCAGCCGTTGGCCACGAGTCGTCTTACTACGCTGGATACACATCGGGGAACCCTTGCGTCTGTTGAACATTGTTGGCGGTTGTCGAATCACGCGCAGACTGTGTGTTACATACACGAGTTACGCTGAAAACATGCCAGACACGCGCCTGGATTATATTATTAACAGAAAAGCTTGTAAAACAGACGTAAAATAGTGTTATTTTTTTCTAAAATGATATTAAAGTCATGATTTGTGGTGTGCGTGGCCAGATATTATGAAAAGGATAACGTTATCAAGAATGTATCTAAACAAAGAAAAAAAACATGACAATAATTTGTTACTAAAATATCAAAGAAGGTAATTAACTGTTAAACTACACGAGATCCCTCTATATTTAAAACGTTGCCATTAAAATGTAAACATAGTTGGTTCTTTCTACTCATACAAGAAAGTTTCTCGAAAGCTAATTCGTACAACAATTTATTTATAGACTTCTGTAAATAGTTTCTTAATTATAATCGACACGTGTTTAGCAGTATTTATTTCGAAGCGCGCGTGGATGCAATGCTGTCACGACTGTCAACCGTGGCGGCCATCTTGTATTCTTGACAGTTATGACAGCTCGCGTTTCGTTCAGAATTTATTACGCCAATGCCCCCCGAAGTCAACTGACGTAACATTTGACTCGTGTGCCCTTCAAATAATTAGAATATCAACAAGAAACTCATTAATTGTGGTAAAAATTACATTTGTTAGTGAAAATTTTCAATATTAATGCGATAATTTGTCTATTTTTTTTTCTTTTTTACAGTAATTGGCTTATAGTTGGCAAGGACAGATGCATCAAGATTCTTCACCTGTTTGTCCCAACTGCACTTCTAAAGTTAATTCAAGGTCTTAACTGATATTATTCTAAATGGCATGCCGCATTCTGTAAACATTATTTCAGTTGGTACCTACCTACCTAGGTACTACTTGAAATGGAAACTTTTTGTAAGTCAATTATTGAAACAATTTTATACGAGTTTGCTAACAAGATGGCTCATCAATTCAGATCGATCCCACATAACAACGTAAACATATTATTCATCCGACATACAGAGAACTTTCTAAAGAGTATTTACGATGGAAACAAAATTCATCAAATGCTTTAATATCGAATTGAATACGGGATTTATAGGTACTTATTCGGTCAGAAATGTTTTTGTTGCGATACCTAATAATATAAGTTTTTAAGAAATGCTTCATTCATCCAGCAAGTAAACAACAGTTTACACGTTTTGAACCGACTTCAAAAGGGTTCCCAATTCGACGGAATGTTTTTTTTTTTGATAGTGTTTGATTCTCGATTCCTCAATGACACCAGAACCTATTTAGAAAAAATATTTGTTTTGTATGAGAGTGTATATTTTCCAGGTGGTCCCATGATCAAAAGGTCAAGAGTCAAGATCTAATGACATGACCCCGGGTCATTACCTGGATTTCTCCCGAGAAATGCTATGTTTGACATGAGTCTTTGGCGATCCATTAATGGTTTAACAAAAAATTCAAGCCGGTAAACACAACAGCAATCAAAATTCAGACCCTCTCTTCTGAAAACTCGGGAAAAACCCGCACCATCCGTGACAAATTACAAAAACAAATTAAACATTAAAAGTGTTTCCTCGAAAGTCCCTCAATCGTGGCCACAAGATTGATCATTGTAATGCCGCGTATGCATTATGCAGGCAGCATCTACTGATAGAATATTGAGATGGTTTCTTCGGCCCTGTGCTAGCCTAGTCGCCGCCATTAGCAATACAATGGCGGGTGCAAGGAACTCCACACGTGAGCCACTGAGTTACGACACGCATTTACATGTTAAACACTTTACTGGAGATTGTTCTTAGGAAATACTGAATTGAGTTTAAGTATAAAGTAGAACTAGCTATTGAACGTTATTTAAAATAACACAGCATCATTATATTTGTAGGCGATTGCCCAAAACTTAAGACTCTTTTTATCGGGTTTCAGAACTATCTGAACACAAGACCCTGGAATGTAAAGGGTGAATTTTAGTCAGTATTAGTCTGACAGTCGCTCTACTCCATCCAGTTTCCACTCAGGGCGAGAAGAATCATTTGATGATGTTACCACCTACCATAAAAAATACTGTGCCTAGGTTTTTGACGGCACGCTTGGCATAGTAGCTGAGTGATTGGTTGCTATTGGTCCGCGTTCTGATATTGTTGCCCTTAATTAAAGACAACGGTACAGAAGAATATAGGTAACATCATCATCATCCTGGGACTGGGTAGAGATGAAAGGACTGTCAGACTCGTACTGTACTGGCTACAATACATCGTGTTCTTTCAATTGCCTTTTATGTCCCAGGGTCACGGTTGCATGCATAAGATAGTTCCTCGAACCCAAAAACTAACTTAATAATCCAACACATCTATCTAACCAAGACTACACACATCCAATCCCCAAACGTCCCCATTACCTCTCGACGACATAAAGCAACCAGCTCGATACACAAACTTGAAGAACAGCTTCTTCAAAGTCGGTTAAGGGCCGTTAACCGTTATTGATGAGTGACGTCACCGTGTCCCCCGATGGCACACCGCACGCCTCTTGACGGATTGCACACGAATAATCCGACACAGGGTTGGCGAATACTCGGAAAATGGCAATAGTCTAATTTTAATGTAAAGTGAAGACTGATCCGGTTCGACGGCTCTTCGTGTACTACGCGCGCCTCTTAGAGCTGTGAGCGATCTGACGGTGCCCTAATAGAGGGCCTAACGCTTGCTGACTGTGGAACTGGGACCGCGGACCAGTTTCCCATTTTAAAAGGGTTTGATGGTAAACTGGGCCCACATCCTTTTTGCTTTTAATCGAACTCGAAAAAAGATGTTTTGAAGTTCATAATCATCAGCTTATAATGTTCCCACTGCTGGGACACAGGCCTCCTCTCTGTGAGAGGGAGTGGGCCATTATCCACCACGCGGGCCCAGTGCGAATTTTTGGACCTATGAGAAGCTGGTTTTCTCACGATGTTTTCCTTCACCGTTTTGAGTGCAGTGGTGATGAAATAATTTACACGAAGTAATGCGCCTGGCGGGGTTCGAAACCACGACCTACAACTCGTAAGGGACCGATACCACTGGATTTTGAAGTTGCAGAAAAGTAATTGTACCTTTTAACTCACGAAAATACGAAAGAAAATCGCAAAACTACCACATCACACTCTTTATTTTATTCGTATGTAAAATTCGAAATCACAAGTATAATCGAATCAGTTGAGTACTCCCAAGAAAGTGGACCAAACAAACAGCTTTCTCAATAATTTCAATAAGGATCGCCAATTATAATCACAAATACGTCCATTTGTAGTCACAACATTGGCAGGCATTTAACATGATACTTCTATTTTTATAACTTAAAATAAAACAACTCTTGAATGTAAATAGGTAACACACCTACATTGGTAGGTAAGTATAGAGACTGTTTTTAAAATTCAACACAAAACCACGTTTATTTTTAAATGTAGATAATTTTTATTCATTTAAGACTGTAATGTGCTGAATATGTAAGTATTTTCTGCACAAATTGCAAAACTCAGTCCAGTAACAGCAGTTTAATAATATATCTTTATAAGAAGTATCAACTCGTCCATTCTTACTTATGACATTGGCAAAAGGGTTTATTCTTGGTTATTACCTTCGAAAGTTATAAGATGTCACTACTGATAGATAAGATTTTAATTAGCTTTGTTGATGTTTCATTTAAAAAAAAACTATAATTTATAATGTAGGTAGCTCATTCACCTCAAACTTTTTTTTTCTCTAGAATTCTAATTTAATATTATTACCTTTATTTCTATGATTCTTTCTTTTCTGTCTTTAGCAGCCCTAGTTACAATATTGTAGGAGCGTTGGTGCCGGAGAGCATTGCAAACAACCCTAGTACTGTCATCCTCATCCCTGCAACAGAAAGTACATTCATCACCACCACCATCATCACCTGCCTAGGCTTTTTCACAGCTATTTTGCGGTCAGCTTCCAGTCAAAGCGGATGCAGTATTTGGCGTCGAAAGACTGCCTATCTGACCTCCACAAGTTCCACAACCCAGTAACATTCACCAAAACTAATGCTATGATCATTGCATAGATACTTCTTCCGCCTTGTTCATGATTATTATTTTAACCCGACTGCGCCAGAAGGAGGGTTATGTTTTTTTCTTCTTTATTTGATTCCTGAAATTCTCGTCTTGACGTCTCGATGCAGATTCATAGTTAATATCGAAAAGAAAAAGATTTTATTTTACGTAAAATACTTGCAAGAAAAAAAAAGTTAAGGTTTAGGTTGTAATGAAGAAGTAGGTATATCTTATGCAAATAAAATAGCGTAGAAAAAAGAATTGTACGAGAATCATAAATTAAATTCGTTCAGTGTTATTTTGTTAAAAAAAAAAAAAAAACATTCTGTGCATGGTTTGTTCAGACATATTCCATGCTTTACAGAATACACAACACTCAACTCTTTCAAGGAATGTAAGAAAAAGTAATCTCCCCTGAAATACCTCTCAAAGTTGCCTTCGAACAACTCCTCTAGCTCAATGTGCAGGCACTCAACTACACCCCTCGTGTTACAAGACACTTCCAATTACCCTACTAATTAATAACCACCCATTGTATGCATTTAAATGCTGAATTATTCAATAGATACTTTATTTTTTCCGAGTCCTACCGACCTCGATACACTGTGTCGTTTTTTTGCACGATTGTTAAACGCAAAACGATATTACATATTTTTATCTATTTTTAATGCTATTAAGTTTATGATCCTCTTTTATTACCTTGTTTTTATTTCTTGCCTCCTTAGAAAAATAAGTAATTATATCGTGTGGCGACATATTTACAAAAAGTTGTTAGTTATGTAGTTTAGTAAAAGTAGCGCCATCTGTGATGCAAAATTAAGAACTAACATCAAATTCCGACATCACGGTACATATCTCTGCGAGATAAGTACATAGTTTATAGAAAAAATCTAAAGCTGTGATGCAGTTTCCATCCATAGAATACACTTCTGTTCCAATCCTAGTTCAATCTTCCTTTTTCAACGAAGTATTGAGGAACTTTACACTGTGTTCCTCATACATTATGAAATAAACCAAAAAGGACTAACCAAGGCCTAAACAAGCAATAAGCAATAATGCTGAACATTAGATCTTCCAGGCATTTTATGGGTATAGCTACCCAGAATATGGGAATCAATAAAAACTCAATACTCTACTATTTATTTTTTATTGATTTTATGGGTAGCTACCCAGAATCTGTGTAACTGGCCGGTTAACGGCAAAATGTCAGTAAACATTACTGGCGAATGTGTATACAACTCTACCTAACACTTTGGGGATCACAGGTGCAATAATAAATATTTAGTTTTTACAATACCTGCTTGTACATGTATTACTACATCGCATCCACAGATCGCATCCTTTTAGCAACAAGCGTTAAATAAAGTGCGGCAGGCAAGGAGGTAAGATGATCTCATTGCTTAAAATACTATGTTAAATAAAATACAAAGTAAATGATAAAAACAAGTCGCGAAAACATCCTAGACTTGTTGTATATGGAAAATCGTTGAATTTTTAATATGGCCATGTTTATCTCGCAGAAACTTACATAAATTACATTACAATACCTACTTTATTTGTTACTAGCTGTGCGCGTGAATATAGGCTATTCAACGTTTTAATTTTTGAAAATAATTGTTAAGATTTTATCATTATTGTTCCTTGAATTTATAATGTTTTAAGATTGCATTAACATTTTTTCATTAATTCAGACAACAAGTGGACGCAAGGAGTGGTTCAGTAAAGCGTTTTCCGTAAGTCACAAAAAAATGGTGGCAACTCAACTGTCTGTTATCACAAACGTGAGAAACTTAAGCATAACCTTTCTATAAATGCGAAATATTATGTGCGTCAGAATGGCTGGTTGCCTGTGGCGTTGGTCAATGAGAGTTGATTCGAAAATTGCTACATAATTGCTTATATTTGCTACATTTAATAAATCATTGCTACATATGTTATATACTTAGATATGAAATAATTTTTTTGACCAGCCATCCTGACGTCAGGATGGCTGGTCACCTCCTCATTTAAAGTCAAGCGTGTAGAGTTTCCCGAAATGTATTGCGTCAATAATTGCTTCATATTTACTTCATTTATCTCATTTATTTGTATCTTTAAAAATATGCTAATTAAAGGATGTAGCAGTAATTTAAATTATCCCAAGGAAAAGTTCCTGATAAAATAATAATGGCAAATAGTTGCAGTGCGTCTTCACTCAACGGTATTGCTACTTTAGGCGGCAGGCGTTCTAAATAAAATTGTTAAATGGCATGTTATGTATGAGTAGGTAAGTGGATAATAAAATAAGCACATTAAAAGGATATCGTAAATAAAAAAAATTACGAAGAGTAAAAAGAAGCTAATTCCATATTGCATAAAATATGCGAAAAAATAATACGTCAATAAGGTAAATTAATGCTGAGGTTATGGGACATCTCGCCCACGAAAAAGGTGGCCCGCAAGCCAGATGTCCCCTTTTTAAAATGTGCATGGGTAGTTTCGCCCGAACCAATTTTTTAGCTTATTTTCATATTCATCATCATCTCAGCCATAGGACGTCCACTGCTGATTATAGGCCTCCCCTTTTAATCTCCACATATACCGGTTGGAAGCGACCTGCATCCAGCGTATTCCAGCGACTTTTATAAGGTTGACTGGCCACCTTGATGGTGAACGTCCTACGCTGCGCTTGCTAGTCCGTAGTCTACACTCTAGCACTTTTCGACCGCATCGGCCATCTGCTCTGCGAGCAATATGGCCTGCCCATTGCCACTTCAGCTTGCTAATCCGGTGGACTATATCAGTGACTCGTATGTGATCACGTAGAGAAACACCGAGCATAGCGCTCTCCATAGCTCGTTGAGCGACTTTGAGTTTTGAGATGAGGCCGATAGTGAAAGACCACGTTTCGGTGCCGTAAGTCATCACTGGTAACACACATTGGTGGAAGACTTTTGTCTTGAGGCACTGGGGTAAGTCGGATGGAAAGACATTGCGTAGTTTCCCGAACGCTGCCCAACCGAGTTGGATTTGGTGGTTGACCTCTTTCTCGAAGTTGGACCTACCTAACTGGACTACTTGTCCTAAGTAGATATTATATGAGTCAACAACTTCGAGTATTTTCATATTATTTTTACGCATAATATAATGTGGATTAGCTTCTTTTTACTCGTCGTATTTTTTTTAATTTACGATATCCTTCTAATATGCTTATTGTCCACTTACCTACTCATACATAACATGCCATTTAACAATTTTATTTAGAACGCCTGCCGCCTAAAGTGGCAATACCGTTGAGTAAAGACGCACTGCAACTATTTGCCTTCATTATTTTATCAGGAACTTTTCCTTGGGATAATTTAAATTACTGCTACATCCTTTAATTAGCATATTTTTAAAGATACAAATAAATGAGATAAATGAAGTAAATATGAAGCAATTATTGACGCAATACATTTCGGGAAACTCTACACGCTTGACTTTAAATGAGGAGGTGACCAGCCATCCTGACGTCAGGATGGCTGGTCAAAAAAATTATTTCATATCTAAGTATATAACATATGTAGCAATGATTTATTAAATGTAGCAAATATAAGCAATTATGTAGCAATTTTCGAATCAACTCTCTTTGACCAACGCCACAGGCAACCAGCCATTCTGACGCACACGAAATATTTTCAAAATCGTTTCACTTACTTCCCTAGGCCTTCTTATATTTTTTTGCATATTTCTAGGTTTAGTCACTATTTAGTGGGCAGACGGAACACTCCCAACATTAAACGTCTCGGTCTATGGACAATATGATAGTCATATCACATCGTCTATGTACCTAATTGTGGTATAAAATAGGCAAATGTGTGGTAATGTGAAGCGAGAGAGAATCACGCGCAGGCAACAGGACATCTGCGACACGTGCGCCCGCGCAGCCTAATGTTCCCACAACACAACTACTTGCAGTAGATGCACTCCAAGATATTACTGAAAAATAATGTATAATCTGACAATCTTTACAGCTCTGTAACTAACCTTTTGTGTGCCCTGGTCTGATCAGTTGTGCTCCTGCGAGGCTATTGCGTATCTACTACAGCCTTGGGTATATTATCCAGTGAAAATTATAGCTGGTACCTTGAACTTTTTTTAATCGTAGCCTTTATTTTTATGAATAAATGCCGAATTTTCGCTAAACACGTCTTCTGTTGGATATTCCTTTAAGACTAATATAAAAAACCTTAGCAACTGGCTAGGTAACCTTAGCAACCATCACTAGCGCCTGTATTTGTTCAGTATCAACTGTGATGACCTTCCAGGCTTGCCACAACACACGTCCCGTAGACGAATACATTTGAATAGCATGTGTGTGTAATGACGGGTCATGGCAGGACATGGTGGCACCTGCAGCCAGTAGGGTGGCATAGTCTTCGGTGTCTTAGTAGGATAGTCCTAGCAGAACTGATATAATAATTATGTATTTACTAGATTATATGCCCCTTGGATCCAAGACCGTCGAGATTGTCTATTATCTCCTTTGATAAACTACCATAGGATAAAAAGTATCCTTTAATCTGGATTATTAACCATTTATGTGAAAATCAAAGGACCTTGCGTCATTTTGGGCCATCGCTCAACAGCGATGAAACCTATGCCAAATGAAAGCTTTGAGGATGTTAAGCATTTCTTATTATGGCAGCTAAGTCGAATTCGAGCGCCAACAAGGTGATTTCAAGCATCGAAAAAAAAATTCCATTACCTAACCTAACCTTTGGCAATATTCTCCAAGGGATTTGAAACAGGTGTCATTAGAAGCGTGAGGTAGACACGATATACTTTTAGTATGGCGACATTCTTCAAATATGTAAGGTTCACCTGGAATATCTGAAAATGTCATCCTAAACTAACCTGTGGCAATATTCTCCAAAGGATTTGAAACAGGTGTCATTCGAAGCGTGTGGTAGACACGATATACTTTTACTAATGCGACATTCTTCAGATGTGTAAGGTTTACCTGGAATATCTGAAAATGTCAACCTGGCAATATTCTCCAAGGGATTTGAAACAGGTGTCGTACATAAAAGTTATGCGTATTATTGCAATGGTCAATCAACAAGTTCTAATAGTAGCTACCCAGATGTCCTTGGCAAACTCTTGCACTTATACGTCCTGTAATTTTATGTTTAAGCAGTTCTATCTCTGCTCTTCTCAATCTGACATCTCACCTCAGAATACTTTGGTTTTGTTTTTCACTTCGCGAGTTTGACTTCCATGTTACTGAATTTTAAACCAGTGTATATACTATAATTTAAAATATTTTGTTTTATTGTATATACCTATTCCGAAACGTAATGTCCCAGAATAAAACTACGGAAAGGTAAAGGAAGCTAACTAACAGCTAGGGGTAGATACAGACGACGCCTTGTTTCAGCCTTCGTAAACAGTCCAGAGTCTGTGGCCAAACAGCAAGCGACAATCATTAACGTTCAGCAGTTGCTATCCCATCGCATAAAATTGAAAATCTAGTAAATACTAGTAGAAAAACGAAAACGATTATTACTATATCTTTGATAGATTTTCAACTTTATGCAATGGGGTATAAAGTAATAGATTATTCCCATCAAAATAGACTCAAGACGGCGGCGCGTCTTGTATCAACTGTTTCAAGTACGTTTCTGTCCAACAAAATCGGGGAGCTCTAAACCCAGGTCGAGACCCGCGGGTTAAGGCATTTGAAGAATGTCGCCATAGTAAAAGTATATACTTTTACTATGGCTACCACACGCTTTGAATGACACCTGTTTTAAATCCTTTAGAGAATATTGCCACAGGTTAGGTTAGGTTGACATTTTCAGATATTCCAGGTAAACCTTAGACATTTGAAGAATGTCGCCATAGTAAAAGTATATCGTGTCTACCACACGCTTTGAATGACACCTGTTTCAAATCCCTTGGAGAATATTGCCACAGGTTAGGTTAGGTTGACATTTTCAGATATTCCAGGTAAACCTTAGACATTTGAAGAATGTCGCCATAGTAAAAGTATATCGTGTCTATCACACGCTTCGAATGACACCTGTTTCAAATCTGTTGGAGAATATTTCCACAAGTTAGGTTAGGTTGACATTTTCAGACATTCCAGGTAAACCTTAGACATTTGAAGAATGTCGCCTTAGTAAAAGTATATCGTGTCTACCAGACGCTTCGAATGACACCTGTTTTAAATCCTTTGGAGAATATTGCCACAGGTTAGGTTAGGTTGACATTTTCAGATATTCCAGGTAAACCTTAGACATTTGAAGAATGTTGCCATAGTAAAAGTATATCGTGTCTACCACACGCTTCTAATGACACCTGTTTCAAATGTGTTGGAGAATATTGCCACAGGTTAGGTTAGGTTGACATTTTCAGACATTCCAGGTAAACCTTAGACATTTGAAGAATGTCGCATTAGTAAAAGTATATCGTGTCTACCACACGCTTCGAATGACACCTGTTTCAAATCCCTTGGAGAATATTGCCACAGGTTAGGGTAGGTTGACATTTTCAGATATTCCTGGTAAACCTTAGAAATTTGAAGAATGTCGCCTTAGTAAAACTATATCGTGTCTACCACACGCTTTGAATGACACCTGTTTTAAATCCTTTGGAGAATATTGCCACAGGTTAGGTTAGGTTGACATTTTCAGATATTCCAGGTAAACCTTAGACATTTGAAGAATGTCGCCTTAGTAAAAGTATATCGTGTCTACCAGACGCTTCGAATGACACCTGTTTTAAATCCTTTGGAGAATATTGCCACAGGTTAGGTTAGGTTGACATTTTCAGATATTCCAGGTAAACCTTAGACATTTGAAGAATGTTGCCATAGTAAAAGTATATCGTGTCTACCACACGCTTCTAATGACACCTGTTTCAAATGTGTTGGAGAATATTGCCACAGGTTAGGTTAGGTTGACATTTTCAGACATTCCAGGTAAACCTTAGACATTTGAAGAATGTCGCATTAGTAAAAGTATATTGTGTCTACCACACGCTTCGAATGACACCTGTTTTAAATCCTTTGGAGAATATTGCCACAGGTTAAGTTAGGATGACATTTTCAGATATTCCAGGTGAACCTTACATATTTGAAGAATGTCGCCACAGTAAAAGTTTATCGTATCTACCACACGCTTCGAATGACACCTGTTTCAAATCCCTTGGAGAATATTGCCATAGGTTAGGTTAGGTAATGGAAAAATTTTTCGATGCTCGAAATCACCTTGTTGGCGCTCGAATTCGACTTAGCTGCCATAATAAGAAATGCATAACATCCTCAAAGCTTTCATTTGGGATAGGTTTCATCGCTGTTGAGCGATGGTGCAGCCTCCATACATTTTTGCCCGTGGTCCTTTCACAATCGATCGATCTGTTTTTACGTGATTTATTAGTAACATAAAAAAACATACCACCTTTACAAAATTTGTAGGAACTAGAATACTTTATAATTATCTCCATCGCTTGCTGGCCTGACAATGAAACTAAATTATTTTGGCCTAAAACTTCGCCAATGTCATCTTCAGTAGCAGCACGAGATCACTTTTAGTTGCAACTTTAACAGATCAATACCAAAAGAACCTATTTATACATTGAAATCATAGGAAACACACATTCATTCACGCTATTGACAATAGAGATTTCGTGACACAAAAACATTTAACCAGTTTGATATAAGAAACTAGTAATTGAAAGAAAGGTGGTCCACAGTTATGCATAAATAATACTAACAAAAAATATTTTTCTTCATTTTTGTTTCAAATCCTACGCATTTATCTGTCTTATCTAACAGATATAAACCACAGAGCCTCACCAAACACATTAAACACGTAGATCCATACAAACATCATAAAACTGTGTTTCGTAAGCTAACCAAACAATTTATACCATATACCAAACTTGGATGGTCATAAACCAAAATCTCAAGTTAAAAACCGACTTGTGAGTTGCGTCAGCGCAAGATAATATCATATAAATCAGAATCAATAACAATTTAAAACAGGAATCTGTTTGATTATTTGTTTGTGGTCACATAAAAAAGGCTTATCGGTGTTGGGAGACGTTATAACGGATATAAACTTACGGTATAAGCAGGGGTACAGGTTTACTTATGAAAGTGACCAGCAGTGGTGGGCTGGAGGAGATTGTGCCGAGTTTCCGGTTGTATAAACTGTGTTAAATGAATAAACAAATGAGGCATACGTTGTTTAATATTTTAGCCAATCTCTAGAACATCATAACAAAATGCCTATAATCGTTGAATAGATGCGCAGAGGCGGCTTATTCGTCAGATTATATTTTTTAAACGTTGCCCACCACTAGGAATTTCTCCTGTATCGTTGTTGCATTTACAATCATGTAAACTCACATACACAAACTCCCAGACCCGGAACAACTACTTGAAGATCATACAAATATTTGCTCCGAGCGGGAATCGAACCTGCGACACGCAGCGCAGCAAAACTAATGATGTAGCCACTGTGCTAACCGTGCCATCAAAAATTATGTTAAAGTTTCATGCTATTGATATCAAAAATAAGCTTTGCGTTGCTACTGAAAACCCCTAATGGAAAACCTAGCAATACTTTACTCGACCGAAAAATCAGGCCTCATAATCATTATCCTTAGTAAGTATAGAGCTTACCTAAGTAGCTCCTATTATAGAAGGACATTAGAGTGCCCCCACCTCAGTCAATTGCGTACAGGGATACTAAAAACAAGTGCCTCTCTAATGTCCAGAGAGTCGAGTGTAGTCTATGGCGGCTAGAGATTCGGGACTAGGCAAAGGCGTGGCCCACACTGCCTGCTCATCATTAACTACATCTGGAACCCATACTAAGGAAAAACTACGCAAAGAAAATGAATATTATTTAGGTTAAACTTTGTGAAATGATTCTGACTGTATCGATAAGCACTTAGTTAAACAAACATGGTTTGAAAGCTTCCATGAAAATCACTGTCGTTAATTTTAAAAGGAAATCCTTATTTATCACCAAATCGCTGTTGAAGAATGTACCCAGAGCACTGGCAGCAATGCCATGTTGGATGACAATGCTGATTCTCTGACCAAGAATATATAATAGTATACCATTATATATTCTATTTAATAGTGTACCAATAGTAGACCAAGAATATATATAATAGGTCAGACATTGGTCACGTGAAGAGTTGACGCTTGGCGATGTCATTTAAAACTAGCTTGTTATCGGACCCTACGGGTGCCTGTATGGCCCTGTGTTTCTACTCCAAACTATACATTCGCGCTTTTAAGCTTTTAAGCACTTCCCACCTTTATTTGAGTAATTTCTCTCTCCAACATTCAGTTTTGTTTTCACATCAATTTAAAGTTTAATAAATATGGATATGATAGCATCTATCCAAATATTGAATTACGTAAACGTTTTAAATGTTATTGATATGATTTCACGGATATGTATTTATTGATAGGCGTAATGTGTGTTTGTTCTGATGCCATGGGCACACAATGGGTTGTTCGGGGTAAACAGAGGGGTACTAATGGGTTGTCGGATCAGTGGGATGTGGTATTGATCTGTTTATGTTATTGTGACTTCTATGGGGGGGTAATTAAGTAATTATTCATGGAGGCTTTGATTTGAATGGGAAACTGAATTTAGTGTTATTTTATTGAGCTTCAGTTTAATTACTCAATCAAGTTTGCATTCGATAAAGTGCTGTTATGTAAGTTTGACGGTAGGTGAATAAAGGCACGGTTCACGTGATTCAAGAACAGCAAAAGCGAAGAGAGAATCAAAACCAATATTAATATAATATAATTTTATCTTTATGATAAAACCTTTAATCTTACATATTGTGAGTTTAGATATACCACGGAAAAGGATAGTAATTAGATAATGGCATTCTACAATTTCTGCATGTCATAAACTATGCAAAACAATAATGAAAAAGCTGACCTGAAACTTTTCCCAACCCTTGATAGATTTGAAAATAATTAACGCTTTTATGTCGCAATTTCCATAAATTCTACGTCAAGACCAATTTTTCTCACAATTTCAACAAGTATACCAAGTACTCAAGTACCTACACTAGTCCTCAACACACTAGTTACGAAACACGTAGGTTTCAGCGACCCCTCTAGCGCAGGGGTCTGTGCGACCCTCTAGCGGGGTCTTTACGACCCCTCATGTGTGGTGCTAAGCAGCACTACCCGCGGGCTGTCGGCTAATTGTCTCCACTTGACTCCCCCACACATCTACTGCACTTTACAGCTGTCATTAAGGTCCCTCTACTTTATCTATAGATAGGTAAGTAGTACAGTATAAGTTTTACATTTTATGGAGTTTCCAAGGGGAAAATTGTGAGTAATTAGTGACTTTATTTCATGTTTTAAATGAGCTTGATATAGCGAACTAAGTAAAAGATGGATGAATAAATAGTTTCTACACTTTGATGATGAGGGAAAACTTATGCAGACTAAGGGCGAACCAAAAGATTTGCCCTCTGTATCGATGATCACATCGGAGTGGTGATGTTTGAGAAATCAGAAGAAAAAATCTGAAGTAGGTAGGTATATCCTACTAGACCAAAACTATCGCTAAAAATTAGGTTGACAGAATCGAATGACCACGTAATTAGCCAAAATAACCTATAGACAACGTAGGAGTGAAATTAATGAAGAAAAATACAACCATACCCGTCACGAAATCTCCTAAATCTGAAAATAAACATTGTTATGTTCAATCTTTAACAAAACAAAACACACATCAAAGGCTACCAAAACAATAAACTAAAGTAGGAAGCAAAACCAATACAGTTTGGAGCCGTCCAATCATCTCATGCCGTTCAAATATAAACAAAAAACCGTTTCTTTTCCAAAAAGCGCGTAACACAGATACCCGTAGTATATCGCATAGTGAGCTGTAGGTAGTTGTAGTAATACAAAAATAGCGTAGAGTAAAAATAGTAGGGCCTATGAGGTGGGTAGCAAGCAGTTGGCCAATAGTATACATGGAGCACTGTTGTGTGGCGAGCATTTGTGGAGCACAGCATGACAGGTAGCGGGTTCTCTGTCACTTGGCTGGAAAGGAAAAGGTTTATGAAGCCAAGAATTTGTTTATATTTGTGCTCAATGAAAACTATAAGCCATATTAACCGCGTGGTAAACGATTAACTAAAGACATCGACTTCAGTTATCAATGTAGGTACTTCTAAGAACTACAATATCGTCAAGATGTTGTTCAAAAGCTCGTTAGTCGTTGGTAATGATTCCAGTCTTCGTACCGATTTCAATTATCTTATTAATTTCATCATAATGACGATTAGCAGCTTAGAGTGCCCAACTGCTACACGTATGGCTCTTCAATATGTCGCCATTCAACTGAATTCTCAGCAAATCCGATCAAGTTGCTCTCAGCCACCCTTATAATGATCTTCTACCAACGACGTCGGCTCTTCAACCCTCGTTCAGTTCAACAAAGACGTAAGTTTTCCCGCTACCTCCTATGACATAACCAGTTCCACCTAACGCAGTATTACTTAATCCGCTGTTGCCACGCGACCGACTCGCGCGGAGCACATAAATGGGCCTCTTTGTTTCTTATCACCGGCACATAGCCTGGGAAACACGGTTCTTTATGTACTTCATTATATGCCTCGTGTCTGTTTGTGTTCATTGTTTCGTTACATAGTAACAGCTCTTTCAAATGTAGCGGTTTTGTTAAAAGCCTCTTTTTAGACCTGTTTTCTTTACACTCAATTATAGCCGTTTTCAATTTGCTTGGGCTTCGAACCGAACCTACTCGTATTTCACTACCTAGTTATCTTTTTTAAACCTTGAATGTGGGTTTTAGTCTAGAGGTGCTAAGGAGAAATTATAATAGAGGGAACCCTTTATCAAACTTTAGAACCAAATCCTGGATTTTTGCAGTTGCACTTGACAGGTTGATCAACGCAGAAGTTGGTTGATCATCATTTCAGTTATTTGACTTCCACTTACACTTGTCAACTGGGATCACAACAAAGACCATTCCTGTATTACATTTTCATAATAGCGTACAATAATAAATACTTTTTGGACATGGCCACAATCAGTACGTATGTGACGCATGCCAAATTGATTAGTTATCGTTGCGCAATAATAATTGTAAAAGTTGTTTTTATAATACCTAACTCAGGCCTACCTTAACAGATTTTAATGTACTCCCTACGCTCAGGGTCACATTAGATTAAAGAGAAAACTTCACGACCGAAGCGATAAGAAATGGCGATAAAACGTGAAAAACATGTAACTATTCCACAGCCGTTTCCAGTTGATTTTCAAATCCGCAGAAATAAAAACTGTCACGATTTTTTTTCCAAATACCCTGTTCTTTCTACGGACAAGATGGCAGCACCAGTTGGAACAGAATCAATACCTGAGCAGTGGTCATCATTGACCCTAGATTACATCACCTGGAAGTCATTAATCATGCCCAGCAGTGGACTTAAGCTGGCTAACAGTACCAGCATTTGACAAATTCAGCTCACCCTTTTTTATTTTTTTTAATAGGCATTTCAAGCTTTTAGACTAGACCCAGCGGTCTAGGCAGTGCATTATCAGTCCAGAAGAATTAAGTAGGTGGTTTCATGAAAACCAGGAAGCACAAAGGTGAGGAGAAACGGTTTTTTTAACTGTTCTCCAACTTCAATAAGTATTTACTCCCGCTAAGATTTAATCAGTTGCCGTTGCATTTCAACAAACTTGATTCGTGGTCATCCAAAAAAGAATTGTCTCTGACTTTTGAACTGAAACTTGTAGAGAACAAAGGTGTAATTTTCAAAGACTTGCCCAAAATACAATGGCTTTAACTATAGTCTTGTTAATCATTAGTCTACCAACGTAACATAACCTTGCTTATGTACTATATGTATACCTATAACCTCAGTTTAATATTACAGAATGGTGTGTTCAAAGCGTAAAAATTACAATGAGTTACGGTCCAGTGTTGTTGGCTGATAGAAAACATTTTTCTATTTCTGTTTCCATCAAACACACGTTATCGGCACTTTGACGACACGTATTTTAGTGTTTTGTTTACCATAAAAACTGCAAGGAATTCTAACTCTTATGTAGTTTTGAAATATAGGTGGTTTTAGTGTGTATTTGATGCAGTATTCCGATAACGCTTATATCAGGAAACGTGACGGTGAGCCATGACCAGCGCAACGTTTCGCGTTGCAAATTTTTCTCATTGTCACTGAAAAAGGAACATTTACTTAATAAACCTAAGGTTTCACTCGGTCAGCGAATCGGGTTACTAAAGTACAATAGTACATTGTTGTGTCTTTTATATATAGAAACTGTTCACGTGATTGTTAAATGATTATTATGACTAAATGTCATTGAACAATGAATGAAAAATAATTTGACTTTCGTAAATATTAACTACCAACTGAGCTAATATTTTGTACGATATTTTCAGGTGTTTTTAGTCATATTCTAGTGAACTCTTTTGTCAGTTATAAATCAAATAACAATGACTAATGAATATCTGCTTAAACATTCTATTTATATCTTTGAACGCTTTGAATTAATTATTTACTTAAGCGAAGTTTTAATTTTGAATTTGATTGAGTACTTTTATAACATACAAATTAATAAAACATGATTGCTTACATTTTATCAATAAGTATAATTGTATATACGTGGCCAGATGACTTTGGGACACGTCATGTTTTGCAAGTATTAGTAGTAGAGTTAGGTTAACTTTGTCCATACGGTTAACAGAGAATCGATAATGTAGTTAATGTTCCAAATACATTAATTAACTATAACAGGATCACGACGTTTTATCTTGTTATCAAACCTGTATCAGAATCATCATAATCACCATCATTATTTTACAGTCGTCCTAACTATTTACAGCCAATAGCACAGTTCCTTCAGTTGCCCTTTTACGTTCCAGGGTCACGGTGACCATTTCAGACTGTCGTGCGACCCAAATTGCAGGTAGTTGTCAAAATACTAAAGCTGAAGATCAGAATTTGTCTTGGGAATAGCGTCTATCTAAACACTAAAATAATTAGTCACTGTAAAAGTACGAAAATATCTCAAAACATACACACAAAACAAAAAAATCTTACATATTTGGAGAACTGAAAGTCCTTTAAGTTACCACTCTGAAAGTTTTTTATGACTGACATGACATGATGACAAAATTATGAGATTTGGAAGAGACTCTTCTGCATTGGGTTTTTTTATTTAAAGACAGCTTCGCGTTTGACCACTATTTCGCCTGATGGTAAGGGAAGATGTGGTCGACGGTGAAGCACGCTTGACTACAAGTAACCTGTTCAGTCTTGACTTGAAGACCCCAAGATTATAGCTGTCAGAAAATGCAGGGAATTCCACTCCTTAGCTGTGCGTACAATACAATAAAGGTACCTATTGGCAAAACGCTTTGTACGCACGCACATGGGTAGCTGAAGGCTGAAAGAGAATACCAACTCTGAAACTCTGAAACCAACCTAGCAACAGTAACCCACATAAATCCATCCAATTCAGTTCCCCTCCGCACATTTTCAACAACGTGATGACAGCCGAACAAAAAGCCATACAGAACAACGAGCTTCATTGTATGATAGCTGTTGCCATCGCCTCGCAAACATGCCAGCCTGGTACTTGCAGCTCAATAATGTTCAAGCACTCGATTTTTACTACCTGCGTTACTGATAAGCAGCTGATTGCGTTGTGTGGGGCTTCAAGGCTATGTGGTATGATTTGTGGCCATATTGATTCTGTTGCTATGGGTATTATTAAATGTAGATGGAATATTGGGCTGTGTGTATTTTTACTTAGGAATGGAGTACTTTAAAATAATAGGTAATAATAATAATAGGGTACCTTCTTAGTCTGAACTAGCCAAGAGACGTCAGGCAGTAAGCGGCAGACCGCTCAGTCGCAAAGTGTCCATTTTGCAAAATCTTCTCAGGTAGCTAAATGTCCCTCTCGCAGAATGTCCCTTTCGTAAAATGTACAGACAACAAAAAACGTGACTGGCGTGATCTGTGAAACAAAATGTAGGAAAACCAAAATTGTATTGAATTGATACAACTTGCTGAAAGCTCGGCCATCGGAAAAGTGCTTCCCCAGAAATAAAAATTTGTAGAAAGTATTTCATCATCATCATCATACCAGCAGTAGGACGATGTCCACTGCTGGACAAAGGCCTTCCCATAGATTTCCAATAGCACCGCTTCGGAGGGGCTTGCATCCAAATCTTTGGTAAAGCTAAATCTCATAGTCTTCTCCTATAAGCAGAAAGTACAGAACGCCACTTAGCACAATTTTTACTTACTCCATATAAGAATTTCCAAGATTAAAGTATAATTACCGAATCACGTGTGTATTATAAAACGTTTTGTATTCGTTGCTAAGTCAGTTGTAGTTGCCATCTCAGCGTCTTCTTTTAATAGTGCACACAAGTTTCTGTTGCTGACTCAGAGCATTGATGTAAGGCTGTGCCTGTTTGACAGCGGAGCGAGAAGCTGATATCAAAGCGTAAGCGGAAAAACCTTACCAGTCTTTAATGTTGCCATTGCCGAGAAACAGTCCTTCTCTCTTTGTGAGAGAGTGGGCCACAATCCTTCATGCAGGCTCAGTGCTTGTCAGAAGACATGTATCTAACAATTTATTCGAATTGCTGCGTATACGCCTGTTTTTGTTTGTGTTCTATTTAGGCCATTTTGTTTTCCTTCAAGGAGTAATTATTTATTTGATGACACGATTGGCGCAGTGCCAACTTGTTGTTCCGGGCCTAGATGTGTTTGAAAATGCACCTGTAATCCGAGAAATTCCTAGTATGGGGCAAACATTTCTTTATAAAACCGGCCAAGTGCGTGTCGGGCCACGCACAGTGGAGGGTTCAGTAGTTGCCCATCAAAATACTTATGCGAACTAACTAAACTGATTCGCTGAATTTAATTTTAAAAAGAAGAATTTTCAAAATCGGTCTTTGAGAAATCGGAGAAAATACGAATTTAGAACCTCCTCCTTTTTCTGAAGTTATTTAAAAATAGTTGACGATAAAAACCTACCTATCCCCAAAAAACATACCGTAAAAACATACCTATTAAAGCTGTAAAAATAAAGTTGACAAACTTACATTTGCAGATGCCGATACATTTTGTTTAAGAAAATATGTAACCCAAGTACATTTTATAAGTTGATCGACTATTACTCGTAAAGTTGTAATAGTCCAGTCATTAAAGCCTAAACCCGAAAATAATTAGTAACACGCTGAAATTTTTAGGGGTTTTTAAGGAAGGTAAAATAACATACCGGGTGATTTTGCAGCGTTCTGGGGTGTACGGAAAGGGTTGAAAAGGGGTGAAAATGGTTTTTCGTTAATAACATTGCCAAGAAAATTAGTAACACGCTGCAAATTTGGAATTAGGTTGTTCTTACCGTTTTTTAACGTGTATTAAATTTGCAGCGTTTTGCGACATACGGAACATTGTTTTTTTTTAAGAAAACAATGAAATTATTTAATCACACAGGTGAAAGAAATTTGTAACTCGCTGTAAATTTGTAATTAGGTTGTTTTTACCGTTTCGTAACGTATATCAAATTTGCAGCGTTTTACAACAAATTGAACATTGTTTATTATTAAAAAAACAGTGCGATTTGTTAGTAACAAGGGTAAAAAAGTAGGAACACGCTGCAATTTTAGAATTAGGTTGTTCTTACCGGTTTGTAACGTTTTGCAAAAAACTGAACTTTTTTCATTCATTACCATAAAAACAAATATTTCAGTTAGTAACAATAGTGAAAAAGTTAATGAAGAGTTGCAATCTGGAGAAAATGTTGTCAAAACCTTTTTGAAACATTTTTCAAAGGACATCATTTTTTTGGGCCATTTCTGAAAGTGCCAACGAAAAAAATTGGTACCTTTTGTATTATTGGTTGGTATAGGTAGTACTAGTCATTTGGAGCAATAGTTACTATGGCACAAAAGTTGTAGGATTGCTCTCGGCCAAGTTATACAAGTTCAAAGATTCGTAATTTTCATACATTTTTAAATTTTTGAAAGTGCCGATATTCACCAAATAATGATAAGAATTGCTAGAACTAGCGACCTCAAGTAATTTAACATAACGCCTGTAATCCCTGAGGGGTTGGGCAGAGGAGTACCGAATAAAAATGAATAATAATCTGTTTCTTTTTGTGAAAAGTAACAAAAACATTTTAAAATATACAAATCTGCTGGTAGGACCAGCATCGGGAACAGTATCGGGGTTGCCTGTGGTTAGGGGTCTTGGGAGAGGAATCTCCTAACAATACGAATCGTGATCAGCACTGCTGCTTGAATCAGCCCTTTTTAGGGGGAAATAAAATCATCAAATGAGTTATCTCGCTCTGGACTGATCTCTAGAGTCTGTCAGACTCCTAGACGCCCTTTGCGTTCCAGATACTAAGATAGTCGACGAGCTGGTACCTACATTTCATTCATACATTTGTTGTTTTCTCAAAGAGCCTCATAGCTTTGGAACACGATACTTGTATGTTAGCGGTGAGACGGGTTTGCCTCACCGCCCGCCCAATCAACGAGACTCGACTGAAACTCGTCCTTGGAATCCCGTGGAACTTCAAGGAGCAAACGGAACATTGTCTACTATTAAAAAAAGAATGAAATTATTTAATCACACGGGTGAAAAAAATTTGTAACTCGCTGTAAATTTGTAATTAATTTGTTTTACCGTTTCGTAACGTATATCGAATTTGCAGCGTTTTACAACAAATTGAACATTGTTTATTATTAAAAAAAAACTTTTTAAAAAAAAGTACCGACTTCAAAATAAATACAAAAAAGTTTAAAATAACCTTTCTTTCGGAAGTCGGTGGCTTTGATTTTTAATATTTCATTGACTATTGCCACCGACTTCCGAAAGAAAGGTTATTTAAAACTTTTTTGTATTTATTTTGAAGTTGGTACTTTTTTTTAAGTTTTTATTTCACCCTTTTTAGTTTATTTATTAAATATTCAACCCAAATTCTTGTAAAATACAAAGTTCTCTTACATGATGTGCACTAATCTTGTAATCCGTCACAACGAAAACAATCCATATCTCTAAAACTACTGAACCGATTTTGATGAAACTTACAGTGTATCCTAAGTTGAACAATACCTAGTACAACAAAAAAAGAATTACTTAAATCAAACTTGTAGTTCCGGAGATATGCGTGCACAAACATAAAAACATACATACATACAAACATACACTTATGAAATTTGGTACATTTGTTCAGACGCTGATATAGACTAACATAATATGCGAAAACTGGGCAGTTCTGATAATATTACATACATACGGGTCGAATTGATAACCTCCTTTTTTTTGAAGTCGGTAAAAACAGTGCGATTTGTTAGTAACAAGAGTAAAAAAAGTAGGAACACGCTGCAATTTTAGAATTAGGTGGTTCTTACCGGTTTGTAACGTTTTGCAAAAAACTGAACTTTTTTCATTCATTACCATAATTATAAACAAATATTTCAGTTAGTAACAATGGTGAAAAAGTTAGTGAATAGTTGCAATCTGGTGAAAATGTTGTCAACACCTTTTTGAAACATTTTTCAAAGGAGAACATTCACGCTCCATACATTTTGACTGGCCTGTTGGTCTAGTGGTTAGTGACCCTGACTGCTATGCCGGGGGTCGTGGGTTCGATTCCCACCCAGGACAAATGTTTGTGTAAAGAGCACGTTCATTTGTTCTGTGTCTGGGTGTAATTTGTCTATTATATTTTGATGTATGTATTTAGAAATATATAAGTATGCTTATCAGTTGTCTAGTACCCCTATCACAAGCTGTGCTTAGCTTGGCTTGGGACTAGATGGCGTTGTGTGATAGTTGTGGAATAATATTTTTTTTTGGGCCTTTTCTGAAAGGAACGAAAAAAATTGTCACCTATGGGTAGTACTAGTCATTGGGAGAAATAGTTACTATAGCACAACAGTTGTAGGATTGCTCTCGCGGCCAAGTTATACAAGATCGAAGATTCGTAATTTACATACATTTTTTAATTTCTGAAAGTACCAATAAGCAAATAATGATAAAAACTAGCGACTTCAAGCAATTTAACATAAAATATTATTACACCTGTTATTCCTGAAGGGTTGGGTAGAGGTGTACCCAATAAAAATGAATAATAATTAATCACATTATTTTTGTGGTTTTTTTTTTAAATATATAAATCTACTGGCGCGGCCAGAATCGAGAACAGAATCGAAGTTGTCTGTATTAGGGGAACTGTCAGATCCCAATTATCGGTGGGACGGGTTTGCATTGCCGTCGAATCAACGAAGCTCGACTGATACTCGTCCTTGAAATCCCGTGGAACTTCAAGAAGCAGTCCCGGGGCTGACTTCAAGCTAGTTACCCAATATTGCAAGGCAACCGCCTCTTTTTGGAGACTCAACGTGGAAGTGGTGCGGTTAAAGTCCATCTATGGGAACTCTGTGTCCGTTGTCTCCATAAGAAAGAGACCGGATAAGCTGATCGCACCAGGGAATCATGGCTTTTTGGGTGATCCACTCATATATGCTTGGGGGGCTTCTGTATCCAGATCACACCGTGGCAATCTGGTAAGGAGGCAGCCGCTTCTTCTGCAGTAGCAATGACAGCGAAGTAGGAAACAGAACACGTGAAGGAGAGGACGCCCTCGAAATCTCAATCCAGCTGCATACGGCGAGTAATGAGGAGCTAGTCGTCTTATGCCTGCCAGGTCGCAGGACTATCTTAGCAGGATACCGTAGCACAATTTTGATGATTTTATTAGCCAAACAAACGTGGTTGATTCAAAAGCAGTTCTGTTGGTCAGGATTTAAATTGTTAAGAGATTTCTTCCCCAAGATCCCTACCACAGGCACAGCGGATTTATAAATTATTTTAACATGTTTTAACTTCTTTTCACAAAAAATAAATAGATTTTCATTAATTTTAATTGGGTACACCTCTACCTAACCCTTTTTTTTTAACTAGGTAAAATCATCAAATGAGTCCTCCGACCCCAGGCAGGGCAGGAGGGACTGTCAGACTTTTACTGACTAAAATCCACGGTGTCCTTCAATAGCCCTTTCTGTTCCGGGGTCACGGTAAGGAAATAATCCTTTGGCCCTCTGAGAGGGGGCCCCGTCAGTGTGCTGACGCTCTTTGAGGCGCGCGTGGGACTCAACGAGCCGTCGACCCGGGCATGGTCCATGGTCGGGCAGCGAGTTGCCCTTTACTCGCTGCCCGCATGGCCGCGCCTACGGTGGCCGGAGATCATCTGCTGACGTCCGACGCCGCGGGCGCCTACCACTGCGGTTGGGGTGGAGGGAGGACGCTGTCCTCTCTCTCTCTCGGCCCACCTCCTCCTTCGCGAGCATGACTGCTTCGCAGAAGGAGGCGACCGCTTCCCACTCCGTCTCGCCTCGCTGCATGGCCGCGACCAATGCTGGGCGCGAGAGGTCTCCGCCTAATGCCGCCGTGAGGTCACGGCGGTTCTCCGCCCAAGCAGGGCAGTCCTGCACCGTATGCTCCACCGTGTCCTCCGGGCGGCCACAGCAGCCATGTCCGCTATGGATCTGTGTCATGCGATAGCTGAGGACGCCGTGGGAACTATCCAGCCACTCCTCAAAAAGGGGTCTGACAGCCGCGATTGCGGTTAGCTCGTGCCTCGGTTGCGACAGTCGTTCTCTCCAAACTGCCATGAGATCGCGCCGGAGCTCTTCTCGCTGCGCCTCGACTTCTCGAGGCAGCGGCGATACACCCCGACGCTGCGCCTCTACGCGCCACTCATAGACGCGCCGGAGGGCAGTCACCCCCAGATCCCAGGGCAGCGATCCGGCAAGAACGTTGGCCGATTCGCAGCAATCGTGCGGTATCCTCAGATCATTCTGATATCCATGACCCTCTGGCATGCGACCAGCTTTGCCGGCCGCGTTCGAATGCTCAAGGCACACACGGGGGCCCCGTAGAGGGCCATGGAGCGCACGACAGTGCGCGTGCAACCTCCTGCAGGTGGTGTTTGGCCCGCCGATATTGAGGAGCCGCCTGAGGGCGGCTGATGCCCGGTTCAGCCTTGGGGCCAAACGCAGGAATCATCATCATCGACCGTGCTACGGTACCTTTCCCGCTGAAATGGTCCCGCAAGCCGGTAGGCGTTTGGGTTCTTTAGACGAGGGTGGAACACGATATGCTGTCATCCTGGGCCTGATCCTTGATAAGACACCTAGCTCCGCATTACTTGCCGTACGCGACTGGATTGAGATTTCGAGGGCGTCCTTTCGCGTGTTCTGCCTCTTCCTTCGCTGTCATTACTGCTGCTGAAGTAGTGGCAACCTCCTTTCCGGATTGCCAACGTGTGATCTGGAAGCAGATCCTCCAGCATCTTTGTGTATGAGTGGATCGCCCGAATAGCCATGATCCCCTGGTGCGATTGGCTTGTGTGTTTGCTTGCGTATGGAAACGATAGACACAGGGTTCCCGTAGAGGGGCTTTAACAGTACCACTTCCTCGTAGAGCCTTCAGAAAGCGGCGTTTGCTTACAAGGTTGGGTAACAGCTTGATGGCAGCTGGCAGCCCGGCTCGATCCTGTTTTTGATCCAAACGTCGGAAATGCTCCTTAAAGTTCCACGGGATTCCAAGGACGAGTTTCAGTCGAGTCTCGTTGATTGGGCGGGCGGTGAGGCAAACCCGTCTCACCGGTAACATACAAGTATCGTGTTCCAAAGCTATGAGGCTCTTTGAGAAAACAACAAATGTATGAATGAAATGTAGGTACCAGCTCGTCGACTATCTTAGTATCTGGAACGCAAAGGGCGTCTAGGAGTCTGACAGACTCTAGAGATCAGCCCAGAGCGAGATAACTCATTTGATGATTTTATTTCCCCCTAAAAAGGGCTGATTCAAGCAGCAGTGCTGATTACGTTTCGTATTGTTAGGAGATTCCTCTCCCAAGACCCCTAACCACAGGCAACCCCGAAACTGTTCCCGATGCTGGTCCTACCAGCAGATTTGTATATTTTAAAATGTTTTTGTTACTTTTCATAAAAAGAAACAGATTATTATTCATTTTTATTCGGTACTCCTCTGCCCAACCCCTCAGGGATTACAGGCGTTATGTTAAATTACTTGAGGTCGCTAGTTCTAGCAATTCTTATCATTATTTGGTGAATATCGGCACTTTCAAAAATTAAAAAATGTATGAAAATTACGAATCTTCGAACTAGTATAACTTGGCTGAGAGCAATCCTACAACTTTTGTGCCATAGTAACTATTGCTCCAAATGACTAGTACTACCTATACCAACCAATAATACAAAAGGTACCAATTTTTTTCGTTGGCACTTTCAGAAATGGCCCAAAAAAAATGATGTCCTTTGAAAAATGTTTAAAAAGGTTTTGACAACATTTTCTCCAGATTGCAACTCTTCATTAACTTTTTCACTATTGTTACTAACTGAAATATTTGTTTTTATGGTAATGAATGAAAAAAGTTCAGTTTTTTGCAAAACGTTACAAACCGGTAAGAACAACCTAATTCTAAAATTGCAGCGTGTTCCTACTTTTTTACCCTTGTTACTAACAAATCGCACTGTTTTTTTAATAATAAACAATGTTCAATTTGTTGTAAAACGCTGCAGATATACGTTACGAAACGGTAAAAACAACCTAATTACAAATTTACAGCGAGTTACAAATTTCTTTCACCTGTGTGATTAAATAATTTCATTGTTTTTTTAATAATAGACAATGTTCCGTATGTCGCAAAACGCTGCAAATTTAATACACGTTAAAAAACGGTAAGAACAACCTAATTCCAAATTTGCAGGGTGTTACTAATTTTCTTGGCAATGTTATTAACGAAAAACCATTTTCACCCCTTTTCACCCCTTTTCAACCCTTTCCGTACACCCCAGAACGCTGCAAAATCACCCGGTATGTTATTTTACCTTCCTTAAGAACCCCTAAAAATTTCAGCGTGTTACTAATTATTTTCGGGTTTAGGCTTTAGTGACTGGACTATAAAGCCTACTTAGTCATGACAATTTTCTTTTAAACTTCGTTATATATGTATACTACTATTGTGAATTTTTTCACACCCCCAAACATAACCGTTTAGCTGGTAGAGGGGGGGGACACTCGAGTCGAGCAAAATTTAACACTTTAAAGCTTAATATTTCACAAACTAATTTTTTTATCAAAAAATTGTTAATGGAAACTATCAATATTTTTATAAGACCTATTTAATGATACCCCACACTAAGGGGTACGTGAGAAAAAAAAATAACATCCCCACTTTACATGTTAAAAAAAAATATTTTTCGAGATTTTATTTTACCACTTTTTTGGCACAACAAATCCGTATATTTACACCAAATTACAGCTCTTTAGTACTGTGCGTCTCTGAGTTAAACTGCGGACAGACGGACGGACGGACGGACGGACGGACGGACGGACATGGCGAAACTATAAGGGTTCCTTGTTGACTACGGAACCCTAAAAATGTATAGAGCAGAGAACATAAAAAGAAATTAGCAACATTTTGGCAATTTGTTTAGAAATACTTAAATAAAGGGTGCCCGACACGCCTCCGATGACATAATATAGAAAAGATGACAAACAGTAATATGTAACATACAGAGAAATTTCAAGACCCCAGTCTGACAGGAGTGTTCCAATGTCAGTAACAATGTGTCTGTATAACATGCTTGCTTGTGACGTGTCTCACTGAACATGGGTGCTCCTGTTACTAGCACTCCACGCCGATGACGATCGCTCACTCCATTTGGTGTTACAGACAACTTCAATTATAATTATGTATGGAATATAGACTAAGTGTGTTTAGTTAAAATAGAAGACCATTTATTCTCAAGAAGAGTCATACTTGTACAGAAACAGAGATATAGAGATTTGTTTGTTTTATCTCCTCTCGTGGGTAAGTGATTTAATGATTTAATTGACTGCTTATTGGAAACTGAAGATCAGACTTAAAACTCAGTTTCCAACAAACGCAAAAATATCGCAAGTGGATGTGCTGTACTTTGATTTCCGCAAGGCATTTGACAGAATTAACAACGACATCTTATTACAAAAGTTAAGTGCTATAGGATTTACACCTAGTCTTCTTAATCTTATCTCCGACTATCTTCGAGATCGTCAGCAGTTTGTTCGTCTCGGCTCATACAATTCCTATGCATACCATACACGATCAGGCGTGAGCCAGGGTTCTATTTTAGGTCCCCTGCTTTTCCTAATTATGATTAACGATCTGCCGCAGATAGTAAAATATGCAAAATGTTAACTTTACGCTGATGATTTGAAATTATATGCATCTGTGAACTCCGTATCTGACTGTATAGCGCTCCAGCACGACATTAACGCCTTGAGTGAATGGGCTGCCACCAACAAAATGGAATTCAACATCTCTAAGTGCCAAGTTATGAGCTTTGGCCGTATCCGGAGTCCTGTACAGTACGAGTACAACCTTAACCTTCATACGGTCTTCAAAATTACTGACGTAGATGGTCTTCGGGTCTGATTTGACCCAGTACTACATTTCAGGAAGATATTAGTAATATTTCATGAAATAACCGTTATTAGGTTTTACATTTTTATAAATTATATAATTAGGAAAAGGTTTGTAAGTCGTGGGCTCGAACCCAGTCAGGTGCATCATCGTTATCAGCCTATAAATGTTCCAACTGCTGGGACACAGGTCTCCTCTCGGAGAGAGGGAGTGGGCCATAATTCACCACGAGGGCTCATTGCGGGTTGGTCAATCGCATTACTTTTAGTAATATGAGAAGAACAATGCAACCATACAAAACAAATTGGATACTAGGTATCAAATAAAATATCTTAATGACGTTTATTTACTAGGTAGGGTCAAATTTGACCCGTAGACCGTGAACGTAAAAAAAGTTGTAGGTCGAAATATAAGAGTTATTTTGAAAAAATAATATACTTATTGTATTCAGTTCAAAACTTTGGAAAAAGTCATGAAATATCAAACCTCAAAGGAAATTAGCTATAGAGAAAACTTATTTTCTTTCCATAAATGGGTCAAAATTGACCCGAAGACCGTATGAAGGTTAACAACGAGCCACTAGCCAGAGTCTCCACTGTGAAAGACCTTGGTGTAACATTTGATGGAAAACTGACTTTTCACACGCACATTATAAACCTGGCTAAGGAATCTTTCCGGCGCTTAGGTTTCGTATTGCGTAATTGTCAAGGCTTTAACAACCCAGCAGTTATCAGGCTTTTGTTTAATGCTCTAGTTCGATGCAAGCTTGAAACCAGCGGGTGTGTGTGGAATCCACATGAGGTTACCTACACGCTCATGCTGGAAAAAGTGCAGAAAGCCTTTCTTAGGTACTTTTATAAGCGTATTTTCGGATACTATCCATTTATGTACCCTACAAAATTCCTCCTAGGATGCCTAAATTTTAACTCACTTAAAGTAAGGCGACTTGTCGATCAAATGACAACAGCCTGTAAAATTATTCATGGACGTACCAATGCGTCTGATTTGCATGCGGAGCTGTGTCAATTATTTGTTCCGAACAATTATAATCGTGCCAGGAAGCATCATTTGTTTAATGTCCCATTTTGTCGCACCGTAGCCCGATCCACCTCCCCTGTACCGCGTATGCTGACGATGCTCAACGCGCTCGTGGAGACCAACCCTGAATTGGACTTGTTTGCTGACGAATGGAAGACGATAATGTTGGAATGTTTGCGGTTCTGTGAGACGATAGAGTGACAGGATAATTTAATTTAGTTGTAATGGCTATCTGCTGTACTAAATATTGATAATAAATAAATAAATAAAATCGCGCCGTTGTTTTTGTGCGAAAGGTGATTGACGATCGTCGAAAAATCCATTATGTTTCTTCAAACGCCCTTGGCGTTCCGGGGCCGCGTTGTCTGTCGAGATTGCGGGATTTTCGTCTATAACTGAAGTAAGTTTGCTTAGACAGTCCCGTAAACCTGGTACTTTGATGACGTACTTTACACGAACGATTACCTTATCAAAACAGAATATTTTCTTTCAGGTTCTTACCCTATAAGCAAATCCACAAGCCAAGCACAAGTTTATTACGAACCAAGATCGATCTCTGCCTACTCAGTGAGTCACGTGTTTGAAGTCGGTTGCTAAGTCAGCCGACTGCAACGTTTCGTAAAGCACGGTTTTGTGTCGCTGACCGACTGACTTGACCCAGAAGCGTTAAGTTAAGCGAAATTACTGCTTACTGTGTCTCAGCATTGTTACTGAGCTAACTTGAGGGATTTACTTGAGTTTGTTAATTTTATGCTGGCTCAGTTACATTTACGATTCCTAAATAATTATGAGTCATGGCATAGAGCAGTGGTGGTCCAGTGGTATCGGTCCCGATTTACGAGTACGTGCAGGTCGTGGGTTCGAACCCCGCCAGGCGCATTACTTAGTGTTATTTATTTCATCACCACTGCTCTCAAATGATGAAGGAAAACATCGTGAGGAAACCGCCAAGTCCTAGAACCAAATGTTCGAAGACATGTGACATCTACCAACCCGCACTGGGCCCACGTGGTGGGCATTATAGGCTGATGATGATTATGATGATGAAATATTATGAGTCATGGTATACTCCAAACCGGACCTTTATATTGTCAATGCAAGTCCATGCCGTGGTTGATGCTTGGCCATTGTGTACTTACTAATTGCAGAGCCATATCTTGGTTCACTCTGGGCTAATTTATTATTGAGAACAAAATACTCATGCATTAAAGTCGTATTGCCTGCTTCTTAAGCATTAAAAACACATGAAGTACACTGTGCTACCTTTTAAAAATAAGTAGCATTCGCGTCGCTTTCCAATCGTAACTTTACACCCACGTAGGAAAAGACTCGGAAGGCGATTGAACTTGTGAATGCTTTACAGGATGAACATGTACTCCTACGGTTTCTACACTAAGAAGATTAAACCTCTATTTAATTGGTGCAATACACTGTCTAACTAAACAATAATAGTTATGTGATCCTATCATCCTACATAATTATGATAAAATAGTGAAAGTTTCTAAAGTAATATTCTTCATCTTTCACAATTTGGATCTTGTTACCATGTTGTGCAATAACTGAAAGGATTTGCATGGAATTTGGTACACAAACAGTTTTTAACCTGGATTACATGGGATAAATTTTATCCCCTCCGACTGGTGGTCGCTAATATTGTATCTCAAACCAAATCTTGATCTTTCTTTGACGGCTGCTTGTGGCTTGTGGGCGAAAGCGCTAGAAAAATGTGGACCTGACTGGAGTAGACAAGCGAGAGATAGGGAACCTACGCCGCGCCGCAGAAGCGACTTCCATAAAAATCAACGTGATTAATAGTGTAATTATAATGAATAAAATGTATTCAATGTGATCATAAATAATGATGAATTTTTTTTTACAAATGTAATGATAATAATGTAATGATTATGAACGAACGTAAGGGAGTGAATTTAATTTAATTTTGTTAATTCTTAGTCATATTCTTTACTGTTCTATGTATTTATGGTAGAAATAAAAAAGGCTTTTTTATTTTATTTATGTGGCTTGTGGGCAGGAAATTCGGCTTTTGATCATGATCGAAACACTTTACTTATTTCCGTCATAAAACTAATTCGAGGGTTATTGATATTAATTCATTGTGACTGTGTCTATTGCAAGCAGCAACAGAAAAAGACTGAAAAGGTCATGTCAGCGGGAGTAACACCGCGTGTCTATAAATGTCTATAAACCGATCTAATGTCATAAATAGCTCATAACCTATAACTTATCGGTTCACATCGCAATCAATTGGTAGAAACTCCGTTAAATCGTGTGGTTAAACCACCATAAGAAATAAACTAAAAACGTTAGGTGCGGTGGAATCGAATCAGTAATCCGAGTCGAACGTGACACAGAACCACTGTATTTCGAAGTCGGTACTTTGATGTTCAACGGTGTCTATATCAAGTTAAGAATACATGATCACGCTTGATTTAATTAATTAATTAGAAATAGAGCTGATTTGCTCTTGATATTTGATATGGATTAGTTTCTGCTACTTGTTGAGTATAACAATAATACTCATATCCAAAATATATACTTGTAATAGTGCATGCACGTTGACCTTTTGCGTATTTTTATCGATATCGATAAAATATGCTGACGTACTCAGTAACTCCATAATATTTATAACGCTAGAACGAACTTGTATACCACTCAGATCTAACCTAAACATAATTATATTTTTTTACTCTGTTAAACATTTTTTTGTGAATACAAATAAAATATTTAAAGATTTTAAAAGCTTCTCTTTCTTCTGGCGGATATTGACACCGTTGTGTAAATAACAAAAGTGTTATAATACCCGTTTCTTATTTATTTAAATCGTTACATCCTTTATGTTGAACACTTCACTGTTGACCTCGGATGTTCTCGATAAATATTTATGTAATAAACATTAAATCCCTGCAATTATATTAATTTCTGAAGCTGTAATTTGCATCAAAGGATGTTTATTCAAGTTATTGTCATGTTTATTAATAACTTATATTTTTAGAATATTGCAAGCGATAACCTTCCAAATTTGAATTATATGTATAAAACTTGATAAGTTGCTTATTCAATTTTACAAATTCGTTTTCAAATATTTTTAGACGTTCATCACCATTGTTTTGGCTGCGGGGTTATATTGAGGTCAAGAACAAAATGGTTTATAATTCTAAAATTTAAATACAATCTACCTATTTTATAGGAAGAACCTAACAGTCAAATAGGTAGTTCTATTTTCTTCTATTTTTTTTGACGATAATATTCTGTACAAATCCGTGTTTTGTGAGCTTCGATCAACATATTTTCACGAAAACACAGAACAGTGACGACAGTATACAGTACGTTTAAAACAAACCGGAGGTTACAAGTCATATTTTAGCGTGTAAACAGCTAAAACGATGATTAACGATGCACACTGTTGTAACAAAAGACCTTTAACATATTCTAATGACGACACCAGATAAGGGATTACCATCGACTTAACTCTGTAAGACAATGTACGTCTTTCAAACCCTTTTGTCATCTAAGGCGTGACGATTATGCAAGGCGGTGAAAGTCCCATCATACTACAAACAAAGGTTTGGCAGCTCGCAGTCGTTGCTCGCTCCTAATAGGCCGCAAAATCGTTTTCGTAACTTTTCAACCGCACAAACAACTTTTCTAGCACATACTCGTAATGACAGCAGACATGTGACATGCCTATACGCTAAACTTTTATGAAACCTCATCAAACCAGTCTAAAAACTAACAAATCACTTATCTCCATATAAAAATGCAAATTCTACGTCGAGAGAAACCTCGTAAGATTATTTCAACATCGTTTTTTTTACCTGCTCAGCACTAAGAATGCATTTCTAGACTGTTTTAGAAAACCTAGTCCCGTCCTACATGGCAAATGCATCCGCCATTTAAAATATAAGTCCATGTGCCAACATGTTTTTACTTTATAACAGCTATATAACCTAGAAAATAGATCGCGATTCTATGAACTGGTACCATAGAAAATTACTTCTATGATTACTCCTAGATTTCCATGTACATTGCATCTTGCCTTTGCAGTCTATTTCTGAAACTTCAAAGAGAGCCAGCAATAGATTATATCGGTGTTTGAAGAGAAAGGTGTGGTCTAGTGCGGTGGTAGAGGGCGTTGTAGTAGATCTTTCTGCCTTCACTTCGGTTGCTAGGCGAGAGCTGCGTCTGTGTGGGTGGGTGCAGTGCCCGAGGCTGTAGTGACGTGCCCTCGATGTTATCGACTGTGTTTCTTATCGATGTTGTACCTACAGGGCTTGTGATGAAATTCAAGCACGTTCATTATACAGAATGGTAACCTTTTGACTTTTGACTTCGTTTTCGTTCTGGAAAATTTCGAATTATACATAAGGAAACATTCGTAACACCATAGTTAAGACAAATTTCTAAAATCTCAGTTTATCGCTACAAAAGGTTATAACGAAAAGCTATCAAAAGTTAATTTACTCCTCAATCAATTTTTAATGAAACCAATCAGCACTAGTTACACAACTCCAACCTTTTACGCGCAATCTAAGACAATCGACTCGATTCCTAATGTCTTATAATCAGTTTCGACAAAAATTTCGCAACTCTTTCACAACACTATTATTATCTTTCAAGCGGTACGCACACTTGCACAAACTGCATTCGATTATGACAAAAAACCATTTTACATTCTGCCGTTGTGAAACTGAAAATTAGAGGAGTTTAGACCTTATTTGTTGGTGGAAATAGTTTCGAGGTTATTGTTGGAGTGTAGGGGTAAGTTGGTGTGTGTATAAAAGTGACGTATTTTAGTTGTGTGAGTGTTGTGTGCAGTCATCGACCCGTATCTCGGGCGAACCTACCCCAACGCGAAAAATATAAGTGGGAACTAGTGCTAAAATGATTCATCAATTTTTGCACCACTTTCTAATCTTACATGAGCTTGTTACCTAGCCACCTAGCTCGCTACATCTCTAGTTTATCTATAGCCACGAATAGTCGATCTCTAGAAGAGGCCAAAGGTGTCATCGTCTCATGTGTGCACTTCTCAGTTTACACATTTATTCGTTTGGACGCGTGCCCAATGTTATGTCAATAGGCTTGCTACCTATTACATATGGCCTGAATATATTTACTGGCACATAAGGCGACGCTATATTCTCTATAGGATGTTTTTCATCACAAAAGTATTCAAAATCAACTTCGAATTTTTAAATTGGATTTAATTCCTTCGCAGTTTCTTTTCACTCGTGGATTGTCAACAATAAGAAGGTATGTTTGTGTTCCTGCTTCCCCGGTAGTCAGTCAGTGATGATTTCTTTTGGAAAACAAAGCCTTTACTGGCAATAAAATTACATTTTCCATTACATCGAAGATACTAGAAAGAAACACATAATATTCACACATATTTAACATAGTCATAAACAAGGTTTAGTCATCGTAATCATTGTGTATGTTTACTGTTACTATGTGACGGATTTCCGGATCTGCATATAAATAACTAATTTACACGTATCTGAGAGGTTAGGACCCACCTGACCTTCTAAGCAGCTATCACACTGTGATATAAGTGATTATCAATATTCTAATGATCACTACCTGACCTCCTATGTACCTACAACTATATACCTATATACCTACAATAATACCGCCCACAGCAACGACTCCAACCTTAAGACCCCTTAGTCTATTTTCATCTTATAGCATATGGCTCTCTTTTCAATCCTAACTGATATTATTTATGTGAAAGTGAGTTTGTGTGTTTGTTACATATTCACGCCTTGAACGGGTTTTGATTTTAAATTTGTAGAATCATAAAATGAGTCCTCCAGTACTCCCGCGCTAGAAGGAGCGGTGGGGACTGTCAGCCTAGTACTTATTGTCTTTTACGCTCTTGAAACACGGTTATCTGGTTTAGACAGTATTACTTGTTTTTCCTTTTTTTTAAACATTGCCCCACACTAGGAATTTCTCCTGTGTCGTGGGGGCGTTTACAAACATAGAAATTCACATACACAAACACCCAGACCCAAAACAACTACTTGCAGATCATGCAAATATTTGTTCCGTGCTGAGATCGAACCCGCTACACGCTGAGCAGCAGTCCGTCGCTCAGCCACTGCGCAACTGTGCCGTCTGACACTCAGGTTTCGAGAAAATTTGTCATATCTACTTGCACTCGTACAGTACAACTTTGCTAGGACTTCTGTTAATTCTTAATCGGTGTCTTTGGACAAACCCACCATACTAATCCCAACCACTGCAACTCCTGAAGCCAGAATCAACAGTGGCAATCACCAGAAAAGCGCCGAGACAATGAAGCTCGACGTGTCCCATGTTAATCAGTGTCTGTGCGGTGATCACCAAAAAGCTGTCAAAAGGTAAATTTCGTATTGGCTTTTGCATTTGCAATGAAACTGATCAATTAAGATGTTCCTAATGAATTATTCTAACGCTCTAGAGGCACTTCACTCCTCAACTTAGCCTCATAACAGGTATCAAAGATATCCAAGCTCAGTGGACAACTGCTGGTCAGTTGTCCACTGAACTTGGATTAGATTAGACTATCAAGTAAGCCAATAGCCCTGCAGGGTCATTCCTGTAGAGTTTTTAAACGAGAGAAGCCGCAGCCAGAAGGTAATATTTTATAACTATCCGTTACACATATCCATCGGTAAACGGACCGTCTAATCGAGTATGGGTATCTTTATTGCATTTTTATTCACATCGCTACGGTCAAATGGGCAAAATTATAGGTGGATGGGCCATAATTTGGAGACACCGGTAATACGGTCTGCCCAAACTTGGACACCTAAACACTTATGGATCACGTCTTGGTTCATATAAAAATGTTGGGATTGTGAAATTTGAATTTGTTTTTATTTACGAGTTATTTTTGTATATGTTTTGTCATTTTGTTCTATATCAGATTAAGAAGTTTGTTATATTTTTGATTTTGTAGTGGGCAGATCAAGTTATTTTTAACTTGTAACCGTTCAGCGATGATTTCACCAAATAAGAACAGACGTTGTGTCCTACGTTGTTCACAAGTCACAACACAATATACTGACGATTAGAGTATATCATACTATGAAGGGAGCTTAGACCGCACACTTTTATTATCGCAATAAAATCATCAAATGAGTCCTCCTGCTTTATGTGGACAGGAAGAGACTGTCACACTCGTACTGAGTAAAATCTACGCTGTTATTTCAATATCCCTTTACGTTCCTGGGTCGGGGTTACCTGTTTAGGCAGTCCCACGACCTTGATTAAGCTCAAATAAAACAAAACTGATATTAACTACCGAAAGTAGATTTTAATCAGTGCAAGCCGACAGTTTCTTTCGTCGCCGAACTCATTGGATGACTTTACCAAGTAAAAAAAAAGGAATAGGTACTGCTATGAGAAAATACGAAGTACACATTTTGAAGCAAGTCCTCAAGAAAGGTCTAGTGGGTGCACTCCACCTGACGGCCCATAACTTTTGAAGGTACTTCCCTACTTTGAAGGTACCTCCAATTTCTTCTCCGGGCAGCCAATTACACACATCTTGCCCAAACTCGAGTCCCTACTTAATCTGCACATAATCGTAACATAGTATTGTTTACATTAGCAGAAAGCTGTAATGTTGCCGGTTGTTTTTGCCAGTACAAACAGGTTATTAGCAAGTCTTCGGTACAGTCACGGCCAGTAATATGTATACTTACTCTTGAAGAATGATAATTATGAAGCTTTTTGTCAAAATAAAAATAGTTTTAGGACCTTTTATAAGTGTCTTTCTCATATTATTGATTGTAATTCTTGTTGTTAGTGTTATCATCATGACAGTCAATTCTTCCATTGTCAACAACATTGCCGTAAGCCTTCCCAAAGTCCGTTGCCAGCCACCTTTCTGAAATCATCGATCCATCGTGCCGCAACGTATCCCACACCACGTTTGGGGGCATACTGGTGTGGTACATCATTATTGGGAACCTAACTTGCCTACTTTCAAAAACACGAGAACTTAGTGCAGTAGATGTTATCCCGGCATTCATTTGTAGATCTGTACAAATCGTTTCGGAACACAGAAGTCTAACAGCCAGTCTTACTAAGGAGCGTCGTTTTACCCAGTAACTGGATTTGTGGAGTTCAGATAGAAAGACACTCTATGTACTCTCATGTGAAAACGGAATCCAACATGGTAAAATTGGGAAAAAGCTACCGACAATGAACTTTATAAATAGTTTTATATTTTCAAAGTATCTCAAGATTTAGCAAAGTGTGCACACATTATAATTGTCCGTGAGTGTATAGTTGCAGCGTGCCCTCGCGAGATAAACGGCCCCGCGCCCTTTGCTCCGCTAACGACTGTTATTTATTGTATCGAGTCGGTGTTCTAGCCCTGATATTACAATAATAGAACGTACAAACTAGCTACGGTTGTTGTTTTATCGTAGGGCTGTTTAATATTGTCAATTAAACTTGTTCTTTGTTACTGCAATTTAAAAAAGTAACTGTTTCAACTCCTTAATATCAATCGGTTATGATTCTTTTTCCCAGGAACGCGTGGACTTCTCGAAACGAATACTTAGCAAATCCCCTTGGGAGGAACTTCTTGAAATATGCATCAGGGTATTTATTGGCCATGTTACATGGGCTCTTGGAATACACGGTCCATTGAAAGTAGGTAAATCTACGTATAAATAAAAATTATTAACAAAAATTATGTGGGAGATTATTTTCTTAACACAAAGACAACTACCTACAGGTATATCTGATCTTCAGTCTGACTTTTTTCGTTACTTGTGCTTTCACAGTTTCTTCATGTTAAGTAGCCAATTATAAGATACAAAAGCGATTAGTATTGCTAACTAGTATCACTAGTATGAAAGCACAAGCGATTAACGATTCACTATGAAACGTACAGACAACAGTCTAAAGTGTTGAAATAATAAAGAAGACATTGAAGAAAACTGCATCTAAAACAAAACAAAACACAATAATAATATTACTATGGAAAAAATAGGAATGGATTTCGATAACGGAACATATCGAGAAAATTATTTCTCACCAACTTTAATGTTCACAAACAAGTTCAATTACAATAAAAAAAAAAAACACAGCATATTAAAAAAAAATCGGTAATTGTAAACACCAAAGCAATTATTACTTAGATGGCGCCATTAACGCCAATTTCCAAAAGCCAACCAGTTTGGTGATATCAAGTCAATAACAAAGCGCACGCAACGGTATCACTAAGTGGTCCGTAGAGGTGGGCCGCTAGAGGTGCCCCGCTAGAGTGGGGCTGGTCGCTACGGGCGGGACGGGTTCCGCACGTCGATGGACCGGTGTGTTGCTAGGTGAAGTGATCTCTTGTCCTACTGCCCGGTACTGACGGAGACAAAAGTGGTGGATATAAGAAGAAAGCACTTTGGTGAATGTTGTTAACTCGTACTCGTATTTCCTACCCATGATTGCTGAGAAGGTTATATGTCTAAATAATCAGGAAATTGAACAAAAAAGAAATTACAAATATTCACGGTCACTTACCTAAAATTTTTTTTAGCGTGATTGAATCATAAAATGAGTCCTCCACCCGGTCAGAGTGGGAGGGACCGTCAGACTTGTATTGACTAAAATCCACGGTGTCCTTCAGTAGCCCTTTATGTTCCGGGTTCACGGTGATGGAATAAGTCCCGCGACCATACTTACTTAAAATTAGTGCAACACGCATTGTAATTCTTGTCAGAATTGAATTTATTTGTCCATGCACAGTTACCCGAAAAATTCAATTTTGTTAATTTAATATCTTATTATTATGATATAATGATGTATACCTATTTAGGTACAGCCCTATATAAAATTGTACTCAATCAGGTTTTGTGGTGATCTTTTATTTTGAAAAACAAGTTAAACCACTTTTGTCCTCACCTGTACCCACACAGTCGATATTAGAAAGCGAGATGTCGCTGGCGCCGGCGTCTTCCACTCTTCACGTTAATTGTCCCGGCGCCTCGGCAGTCGGCACTCCCAAACGGCCATCATCCGGTTCTGCAGCCGTTCGGCACGGCAACTGGCCGGAATTACGGCACGAATAATTGTGAAAGTTATCTGTTGGCGATTTTCTTCTGCTCTTGTATAGCAGACGGTACGTTCATTTTCTTCCTGCCCTTATCCACGTTTTCTTCTTCCATTCTCCCCTATCAGACGTAACTACATAATTTACCTACTCCTTTTTCTTTCGCATCATTCCTAACACAATCCAACCATCTTTTCTTTGGCTTTCCTCTTCCTAATCCTGAGTGACATGAGTGTCATCCCTCATCATCGCCGGTTCGGCAATCATCCGGTGCCGCACGGTAGCCGTCCGGCACCACGGCGCAGACATTATGAAAGTTGTCTGATTGCGCTAAAAGCGCCGGTCGTCGGCTGTCGCTACCGGCTTCCGTGTTCCGTTGCTATGCGAGCAATTGATAGAGATTAGATTATGAATCTGTGTTTAGTTTTGTTACTGCATTAAACGCTACCAAAGGCAACTGATAATCGCTTTAAGGTTTTTACAACAGCAGTTTTTTTTTATGGATTTGTTCATGACTCTAACAGCCCTTTCACACGGCAGCCCAGTTTTGCAGGATCTAGTAAAAAGCCAGTCCCGTAAAACTGAACTGCCGTGTGAACACTGCTATAGACATATTGTGTCATCAAACGAGATCCCGCTTTTTACTGGACGACGGATCTAGTTTTCGGTGACAAAACCGAACTGTAAAAATCGACGGGATCAGCATTTTGTAGGATCCTGCATGCGGTTTGTAATCTCTTTTGCGATCAAATGGGATCCTGCCAAAAACTGGACTGCCGTGTGAAAGGGCTGTAATCTAGGTAAGATGTGGCAGAGACTAAGCCTACGATAACTTACCCAGAAGAAGCCTGTTCACTTCATCTTTGAAGAAAGTCAGGGAACACCGGCGCAGGTATTGAGGTCCACTCAGGAATTGGCATTAAGACTTTTGGTGTTAAGAGGAAGGCTGTAGGCTACATCACGCTGCTACTAAAAGAAGCCGACCTGCTGGGGCGCAACCACATGGAAGAGTTAATAACTATAACATACAGTAAACAAAACTCTCAAATCGCTGAAGAAACATCGTGAGGAAACCGGCATGTCTTAGAACCAAAAATTCGAATACATGTGACATCTACTAACCCGGGCCCGCGTGGTAGATTATGGCCCACTCCCTCTCACAGAGAGGAGGCCTGTGTCCCAACAGTGGGAACATTTATATGCTGATGATGATGTGACAGTGAACAAGCTTTTAAGAGTTGAGGATTTAATGATTGCAGATGAACTAGCATTGAGCCAGAACCAGGTTTTTTTCTGAAATTATTTCCCTCTTTGCCGCTTTTCAAGTATTTTCCCTAAAATTATTTATACTCAGTTTTTTTTCTAACCTAACCCGTCTGTTTAAACCTATATATGAATAAATAATAACTACGGTTCTTGTATAGAAAGCAGCATGTTTGTACAAGTTCATATAAACAGGCTGTCTGTCTGTCTGTCCGTCACTTGTATAAGAACTGACATATTCGCCTCCGTGCTGCCGCGAACTGTTTTTGTAGACCGTACAGTTAGCAACACAGTTTATTTTGTGGTGAACTTATTTCTTATTGTTTGTTAGGTATTGCTTTAACATTTTTTTTCTTTTTAAAAGAGTATTATTAAAATAATTTGTAAATGCTTCCCTTGGGGAGTCTAAAAAGGTGTATGTGTGTAAGTGGCATCACTTTTGAACAGGATACTGCGGGTGGTTTCCACCAACATGTAGATGAGTAGGTAGAGATGGAGGGAAGAGATCCTCTCGATCTCCACTCATCTCCAATTTGGTGTCAATCAATCCACATTGTGTGTCTTTCTCTTGGGTTCAACTGTCATTTGTCGAATCTTACAACTCTCTCCATCGCCACCGTCTCATGTTAATTTATATAGATGGCTTTTTAATTGTTGTTTCAGCCCCATGCATACAGATAAAACCAGAGGCGGAACATTGCTGAAATACATAAACATAACCGTCTGTCACAATCCTCTCACACAATAGCGTTTCACAATGCTCTTGTATCTGTTATTCAAATCTCAAATGCTACGTTTAAAAAACAAACCATTATTTTTTCTAAAATGTTTTTAAATTGAATTGGTTTTTAATTAAAACACAATTTCCATTTAACATTTCGTTTCTAACTGTACTCGATGTTTGTGATACGAGCCGAACGACCGCTCTGACATTTCATAAAGAAAACAATTATTTGTTTGTTTGTTCCGAACGTAGAGGTGCTATTACTGCTGGGTCATTACGTAATCGCCTGTTTTCGTGAATCGTGTGGCATGGCAACCAATCAAAACTACCATTTACCTACATACGTCCCATTAAAGAAAATTAATTTGTCAAACAAAACCGTGTGATAAATTCGTGAAAAAGGATTTAAAAGTTGCGTTCGGCTTTGTTCGGGAGAGTTCGTGCACGTTCGAGAGCGTTCGGGCACGTTCGGCACGGGTCATCGCTCCGACCTAGATCGGGTGCGCCCGCGCAGAGCCACTGTTGCTAACCGCGCGTTTTATTCTATTATTTGTGTTAAATAGTGGAGCGTTGCGTGTTTGCGTTGAGTTTGTTATAAAATTACACATAACTAGCTGTAACAGTCTCTTTTTATGACCATAACAAAGTAGAAAATGGCGGAGTACACGCGAAATAAACACCATGTTTGTTGATTATTGAACTGACTTTCGATTTGATGAACGACTGAGTCATCTCGACATTTATTTGCAACACTTCCAGGATGTAATAAAATACTAGAAACAGATATTAATGTGTGAACTCGTTGCAGTTGCTTTGTTTTGCTAGTTTACTTGTTGATCACGTAAAGTTTGAGACTTTCTCATACTTTTTCTCTAAACCTTTCGTTCATGGTTCATGCATTGATAGATGGTAGTAGAAAGTCAGGGGATACAAACTGTACATCATAGATATTAAGTACCTTATCAGATTATTAAACTGATTAAATACCGAAAAACAATCCCGTAAGGTAGTGCCTACTTACACCTTGACAGTGAAGGTAAGTTCATCTCAGAGGTCTCTCTATCTGAACTGAAAACACTCTTATGACGGAAAAGTAAAGAGAGAGAATCATCGATAAGTGACCGATGATCTTTGTTAGTAAGACAAAGGAGTATCACTCAAAAAGTCAAAACCACCGTCGACGAACCGCCAAATATCAAGCAAAGCAAGCCTATTGCAATTTGCTATCAACGGGCCTCCAAGTGAACATAAGAAGTATTTATGTAAAGAACCAATTCAATTCTGCCTGACCTGAATTTCGAGCCTAAAAACTAACTGATTTTTCAGCTGAAACTGAAACCGAACTTTTACGCTGCTGTCTGTTTCGGCCGAAGCCGAAACTTATTAAAAATTATGATTATTTACTGAAGTGTAGGTAGGAACTGTTTATTTAACATTTTTAATACATAAATGTAAAGTGTTGAAATGGAAAGAGAAGGGTTGGTCGTCCGGTGGCGAGATGGGCAGACGACATTGTCGCCATTGCGGGAGTGTCCTGGATGAGGCTGGCGCAAGATCGTGAAGCTTGGCACAAGCAGAGAGAGGCCTATACCCAGCAGTGGGTGAAGAAGGGCTATGGATGATGATGATGAAGTAAAGTGTTTTATATTCATAACCATGCGTATCCAAGTAAACTGAATCCAATGTACACTAATTAAGACCAATACTAGATTTTTTGGCCGAAACTGAAACCGAAATTTCGGTCGGTCACTACTAATAACACTCAGCCGTTGCCCTTACGTCAGATAGAACGAGTAAGCCTCTGTTCAGACACGGCGGGAACCGCGCGATTTCAGAATCGCATGGAAATCGCGTGAGTCTTAAGCGCTATATTCACGATCCAGCACGGCTGTACAGCAGCTCAAGGTCGCGTTGCTGGACAAGCCTTAACGTACGTCAAGCCTATTCACGATGTTTTTGCTACGTCCAGCAACGCGACCTTGAGCTGCAGTACAGCCGTGCTGGATCGTGAATATAGCGCTTTATTTGTATGAGTTATTAAGTAATCGTTCAGACATAACCGCGCGATTCCCGCGCGGGAATCGCGCGGTTCCCGCCGTGTCTGAACAGAGGCTAAGTCACAGTTCTGTTTTGCAACACTACGTAACATGTCTAATACAAACGTCAAGTAGTGTTGTAATAACTTCTATCATTATGTACGTACTTTGCAGGTGCGAAGTGGCTATCCCTACTAGGACATTGAAGTCCCATTAAGTGGCCACTTTAATACATAAACGGGGGGACCAGCATGCGGGAAACGTACTTTTTAAAAGACAAAAGACCAACAGATGATAAAATAGCATGAAATACAGAGTAAGTGATATATACAAGCCAACGGTAACCATGAATTTAGCTTATCTTTGAGGACTGTTAATAACGAAATCATTTTGTATTGGATTAGATTGAAGAAAAATGGTCAGAAGGAAATAATAATTAATGTAGCCTAATTTTAATCTCGTGTAGTTGGTACTAGACTACTTTTTCCAGAATTTGGATAACTTATTGGCGGGAAAAAAATTCAATACCTGAGAGGCCAGCTGATTTCTTTAAGAAGGATCAATACAACTGCCACTGCGTTGGCAAAGATTCATTGATTGCATGTGTCATTACTTCAATTAATACAAATAAAAAACACATGAAAAATTCGTTATTTTTTTTTCATACAAAACGGCAATTTAATTGGTAAAGACCTATTATTAGGTGTACCATGAGCGCTTGTAGTGTCCTTTTTTGTACCGTAAGCTTCTGAGGAAATGACTTATCTCTATAACTTTTTTTATCGTGATAGAATCATCAAATGAGTCCTCCCAACAAGAGCAGGATGGGAAAGACTGTCAGACTTGTACTGACTATAAAATCCAAGGTTATCCTTCGATAGCCCTTTACGTTACAGGGTCACGGCAACCTGATGAGACAGTCCCGCGGCCCGGCAAAGCTGAACCATACCTTAACTACGCTTATGTCTTAACGACTATTATTATAACTTTCTGTTATATTAATAACGTTCCTCTCATTTAAAACGCCTGAGGTTATAATGAGATTCAAAACGAATAACATTAAAAAGAACTAATCAAAAATTACATTACAACTTCCATTTTCATATCATTCCAGTTACAAAAACTCTACTATGTCCCATTAAAGTGGCCATATCAATTAATCGTCGGACACATTAACTACATATTCTATTAAAAATGTTGTATTCCTGGTTGTAGTCCACACCGTCCTGTAGGTGGGCCGGGAGGACACACCTTTAGCTTTCAATGAAATTACCCGCCACACGTAAATCATGGCCGACGTACCGAAATTAACAACCATTTATATAATTATGAATACATTTATATTCGTTCTGTGCGTTATTATTATAATTTAATTGGTGTGATTCCGTTTGTATGGAACACGGCGGTTTCATACATAATTTGGACAGTACCTGTGAATGTAATTATGCGTTGTTGCTCGTTAGTTTGATGTATTCATGTACTTTTATATAGTTTTGAGTATATTAATTCATCAACTATTACTACTTAGTTATAAAAAGGTTTTTTGACTTCATTTGAAAATTGGAGTAAAATGCCTTTAACCCTTCATCGTCGCCATGATGTAGTCGCTATCTAGAAAATTACTGAGGTTTCAGGCAACAGCGTTAAGTCAAATATTGTAACTAGTTGTTAAATGAGAATACCGGTCCTGAAAATAAGGAAGTTGAATCACTCCTATACCTCATAAAATGCCACAGTTTTGAAGAGCCACAATGATGTCTTATCCATGACCACAAACCATGATAACATAAATGAGAATGTCGTGGTGAAATTAAACTGAATGCCCACAAGATCGTGCAGCATCCATCAAGCATCAGTTGGAGCCACTACGGGCCATTCGGAGCCACGCTGGGCCACGCGCCCGCGGTGTTTACGTCACCAGTGAGGGACCAAACAACATGACTTGCGGGAGTCACAACAGAGAGAAGACAGAAAGCTTAGCTGAAAATAAAAGTAAATGACTGTCTGGTTAGGAGGTCATTTGATATACGAGTATGAAGGGGTTTTCCTGTAAAGATTTTCGTTGCAATTTCTTCATTTAAATCTTAATTTCACAATTCCGCTTTTTCAAAACAGGATAAAGGGATAAGGCATGCTAGCTATCACTAAACATATCCAACATAAAAATCCAATTTTGAGTTGCGATTTTCCATAATTCTTGGAACACACATTGTTCAGTAACATTGGTTGGGTTACCCCATGAAACGTTTTTCGCTATTAAAGTTTCACGTCGTATAAATGAGGATAAAAAAGAATATTATGAGACGAAAACGTCGAACAGCTGCTTTTTCTGACAATATTTAGGAAGTCAGTTATGAAACTAATTCCGTTTCCACGGTTCAAACTTTATCTTCTGTCTTCTCTCTACTGTGACCTACCTCCGATAGTTAAACTACATGATTCGTAGTTATAGCCCGTCGTTCAAAAATAGCCCCGTGCCACAAAAACGGCGTGTATCACACGTACAGATTGCCAGCAGTAAAAAACACTAATCGAATTTATTATTGGGCTGTCACTGTCGTTGGAGCCATCATGGCGGACGAAGAAGTAAGAGTAGTGGCGATGATGAAATAGATGACATTTTGAAATGGGTTCCGGAAAAAGAGATTTTAAAGAAACATGATTAAAAGACGTAAAAAATGACCAGTCTTGTAAAACATAAAAAATTTACAGCATTGGCCCCAGTTGACTCTGTTTAGTAGTAGTAGTAGTTTTCAATTTTGTTTATTTTAAACTAATTAAACAATATTATAATTAGAGAAAATGATTGTGTATCAGGACTTTATCTTGCTTTGATACTATTTTAAACAATGCTAATACCACCTAATACTTTAAAGTAACTACTGAAAACTTGCACTCATTTAAACCACTTTGTGAAACGACATTTAAATTCTCAAAAAAAAAACATTTTCAAAAAAAATTAACCGACTTCAAAAACGACCACGAATATAAAATAACCTACCAAATAAGTTTTCTTTCGGAAGTCGGTGGCTTTGCTTTATTTAATATTTAAGATTTTTGCCACCGACAAAACTTACAAACGTACTAGTCGCCCCTACGATTTTTGAAAGTTCCCTCGATTTCTCTGGACTTCCATCATGAAATCTTGATATCCTTATAACTGGACCACCTCTGAAAGATCTTCTTTCCAACAATACAAGAATCATCGAAATCGGTTCATTAACAACGAAGTTCTGCGCGAACAAACATAAAAAAAGCATAAATACGGTCGAATTGAGTAACCTCCTTTTTTAAGAAGTCGGTTAAAGAGCTCCGAATCGAAAAACAAGCACGTACCTACTTAGCTTGACACGTTTGCAGTGCTAACTCAAGAAATCGTATTCAGTTAGATATACAAGCTACTGCAGTACAAGCTACAAGCTTCTCTACTTCATTCAATAGAGCTTACAGCTAGAAATGCAAGGGGTGTAGTTAACGTGAAAATGCTTTCTTTCAAGCTCTAACTACATTTCGACTTCGATTTCGTGGACATGAGGTGAACGAAAATAGCTGTCAGACCAGCTGAATTATTCCCGTTAGATCCCACTTGAATAGTTTTCCCGTTGGATCCTGCAAATAATTAAAATGTTAAGAAAAAAAATGTTAAAAAGAACAACGTTTTATTCCTGTTGAATCCCAAAAAGTATTCCCGTTGGATCCCACAAGCCTTCAAAAAATCTGAATGCGAGTACTTTCAATGACAAAATTGCTTTTGTTTTAGAACTTTTTTTAGTAAAATTAATAAATTAATAACAGAGAATAAATCTTTAAAATAAAGGTAACAGTTTTCTTGTGTTCAACATGTACACAAATGTTGTCATAATGTGGGATTCATCGGGAACACCTAATAAATGGGATCCAAAAGTGGGATTTCACGGGAATAAATCCTAAACAAGCCCTACGTAATATGAATACATCCCTCATGAACAAAGCCATAGATCTAATAGCATCATTAAAGTCTTGGTGATTTACGAAACAATGTAATATAGTCATTTGGTACATATGCCTAATGTAACCACATAATGTAATGACACCATAGCGTGATCATATTTATGAGCATGGCAGTGAAAGTTACATCTAAATGGGTGCAGCAATTTAGGTGATAGTTACTTGTTTGTTATACTTGTACGAGCATACTTCAATTATGAAGATTAGAGACCGGATTACATGAAAAGGCATATTTGCATATGCAATATTATGGCTTGTTTTTCAATGGTTGCATAATTTTACCTAAAAACGACAGACTTTGCATTATTTGGTCATGCTTTCTTTAATTTAAACTGAACCTTACCAAGAAAATGCAAAAATGTGCCAGTTATGATGCAAGTCGGTGTAAAACAAAAGCTTTCGTTTTCAGTACTGCGATTACTAAAGATTTCGATAAAAAAAAACATCAAAAGTGTTATTTTTTTAATAATTTTGAAACATTTTCTGATTTCAATTTAATTAAACCCAAGAAAATTAATCCAAATGATACAGTAAAACACTAAAATACGAGTATGTAATTTTTAATTGTAAAGTAAAAAAGTAAAGTTTATAGTGGGCGTCGTCTTATTTCATAGGCGGCGTCGTCTTATTTTAAAGGCGGCGTCGTCTTATTTCATAGTCGACGTCGAGATAAAATAACATTTATAGTAAACGTTGTCTTATTTAAAAAGGCCGTCGTCTTATTCGACGTCGTCTTTTCCGGCGTCGTCTTATTCAGCGTCGTCTTATTCGGCGTCAACTTATTCGGCGTCCTCTAATATTGGCGTCGTTTTATTCGGCGTCGTCATGTTCTGCGTCGCATTATTCGGCGTCGTCTTATTTGGCGTCGTCTTATTCGGCGTCGTCTTATTTGGCGTCGTTTTATTCGGCGTCGTCATGTTCTGCGTCGCATTATTCGGCGTCGCCTTATTTGGCGTCGTCTTATTCGGCGTCGTCTTATTGGTCGTCGTCTTATTCGGCGTCGTCATGTTCTGCGTCGTCTTATTCGGCGTCCTTTTATTCGGCGTCGTCATGTTCTGCGTCGCATTATTCGGCGTCGTCTTTCCCGGCGTCTTCTTTTTCGGTGTCGTCTTATTGGATGTCGTCTTATCGGCGTCATCTTATTTTACGCGATTACCCCGTAATGAAGAATCCAACAAACACAGTAAAGTTGTGACTGATAATTATAGAAGAGATGGTCGGGGTGGACGGTCGAGGTGGGAACCATAACTAATAAATTACTGTAAACTTCTTTAATAATTTATTTATCTTACGATTATACTCCTGACCTATATTTTAACAGAAATGTTGTACAGGTCATGGCGAGATCAATTCTTTAAAAGCCAGTCTGCTTTCCATCAAGTTCTTCATCGACATTTGTTTGTAGGTCCAGTCTTTATTGAAAGCTGTTATTCTGCACTGGAATGTAGGGCAAATGTTTCGCCATTACATTACACCTGTGGTGAGACGGGTAACCTATTAAGAATTGTGTGAGTCAGTAAAAATGTATGCAATAAATACTCGTAGCACTATGGCCGAGAAAAAAATAGCTATGAACCAATCATAGTCTTCTTAATGTATTTAATGTAGTTTGTCTGATTTTTTAAATACAAATGACAGAAGAGAATAGTATTTAGGACCAATATTTTTATTTTTTGCGGCGAAGACAAGTCACTGTTGATGAAAAAAAACGTCTCATGTATATTTTAGACAAACAAAATAAGTGAAAGTAGACTGTTTTTGTGGTTCTTTATGTAAAAAAAATGCACAACATTAATTTATCACAAAAGACACCAAACAACAGACTACTAAGCGGACCATTTCCTCTCATTAATATCTCCAAATATCCTCTATTTTATCAAAACACACAGATTCTCACCGCCATGCCCCATTGACGCGTCAGCAACCAAATTATCTGAGCATTAGAAACAAATCGTATTCAGTCTGAAAGAAACTATGTCGGGGATATTAAGAGGTTATTAACGCCACTACAAAGTGCTGAATATTTGCGAAATATACGAAAGAATACTTTGATGTACAGTCAGAGAAATATGTCTGTTTGGACCACCCGAACTGTAGTGCAATCATAATTTGTGGCTTACAGTATAGAGCAAAGCGTAATAGGTGCTCAACAAATCAACACTGAATATTTCAGCTGACCTGAATCTCTGGAAACTTAAAAAAAAGCAATGTGCACACATTGGAGACTAATCACTACTAACCTGTTTTTTTTACGATTTCATTAAATCGAAAAATATTTTCAACTTAACCGAAATCAATACCTTCTGCCTTACAACATGTAAATAAACTTGCTTATTAAAAAGCTAATGATCGCAAGATACTATCAGTTTGAATTACTTAAAAAACATAATATTAGCTTATTCATAAGTTGTTGTATAATTTTTCATAAGTTACATATTTTGAACTAGCTGTAGCCGCTGGCTTCGCCCGCTATAACTCGAAAGCCCAAAAAACAAAAGAAATACTATCCTATTCTGTAAATCCAGGCTATAAAATATCTGTGCACCACATTACCATTTAGGTTAGCGTGAAAGACCCACAAACATAAATACACAACCTTTCGAATTTTTAAGGACTTTCCTTAGGGGACTAAATTGGGCTATCTGGGCACCTCCAAGCTTCTGTTATGAAGTTCCAGGGAAATCCTTAATCACATTTTACCCTGGAAATCTAACTCAGGACCTGATCAAAACAGCAGAATTGCGGCCGGACCTAGATCAATGCAGTCTAACATTTCTTTCGAACAATAAACAGATTTGCCACCATATGCTCTCAACCTAGATACATTGAAAAAATGGAAACAAACAATCGACCGAGAACTAATAATTAGAGAGTTTTTTCAGCTGGACAAGCAAGCCGCCACAATGATTTAGCATTAACTATTTAAATAATATAACGCTGTATAAACTTACAAGTTGATTTTTTTTTAAGAAATTAAATTCTGGATCTTTCGGGAACGGGGTACCAGAGAATAAATAAACACGTGGCAGCAACTGCAATTTAAGAATAGAAAAAAGTATCGTAATCAAACAATAAAAACAAATCATATCCACTTAACTGAAGGCATAACTACTGAACAAAATGCCTGGATAATGTAAACATCGATCTGATGAGTAGCACGATATGTCACCAGCAGAGACAATGGTCGCTCACGACCCCACGTGGAGCGCTGACGTCAGCACGGGACGGGTCGACGAACCCTTTATTTTTATTGAGCGAGGCAAAACTGGCCCGATGAAATGTGCTGAAAAAATGTTTCAGATTAATTTTTCAAGTGCTTTGTAAAGAATTTTGTTCTTGTGACCTCGTATTATGTAGGACTTACAGATAATTAGCAAATAAATAGACACAGCTCTACCTAATCTTTCAGAAAATGAAGGCCTGATTTTGCTAAATCTAAATTTAGTCTGAATGACAAAATGATCAGATCGATCCCATGACTCGCAGAACCTGTTCCACAGTCAAACTTAATACCTGGGTGCATGCTCTATCTCCTGTACTTTACGACTTTGAATTCTAATAATGCGTGGCTGTGTACTAACCTCTATGAATTTGTGATAATCGCCCGGATACCAAAGTCGTAAGGTTTTGGAGACATGCGCCGTGTTGTGTACAAAGTCGCTTATTCCACCATTTGGGCACATCCGAGCTTCTGCTATGAAGTTCTTGATAGAAATCCTCAAACTCATTTTACCCTGGAAATCTTACCCAGGACCTGATGAAAACAGCAGTGCTTGCATCCGGACCTAGATCAATGTAAAATCTAACATTTAAATCAAACAATAAACAGATTGGCTACCATCTGCTCGTAACCTAGATACATTTCAACAAAGATACACAAACTACAATGACCGAGAATTCACAAACGATGCGAAAAATACATGAAAAATCTTTTTAGAAAAACCAGTTTTAACCGGTAACAGATCACAACTGGATATGAAAATTCTAATAAATTACCACAATAAAAATTCTCAGTTTTTATACTTGCCCCCAATCACCTTAGTTTGGCACGCATATCGGTGATAGTATTCTTACTGTTCGTTTATTTTTTACCTAGAGCATGTCTACGCCTTACCTTATTGATGTTAATAATGTGAGAAAATTGGAATGAAGATATAATCATAAATATATAGAACATGCGCAGTAAGAAAATGTCTTGCTACGCATTTCTTCGCAAAATCAGTGACCTTATTACATTCTAATATAAAATATTGTGTAGGTTTTATTTTCCGGCGTTCTTGATTAAGAATAGGGTTTCCCTGCTTGTAGGTCGCTTCCCACGCCGGTGAGCCTATCCTGGGAGCTAGATTTGGAAAGAGTAATCCAGAGATCAAGGGTGTAGTTACCGTCATATCGGGTGTTTCAATAAATGTGTCCCTAAGTTACAAGGGCTCTTTTTTTTAATTGGTTAAATCATCCAATCAACCCTCCCGCAGTTACAGGAAAAGGAACCTGACATTATGTAATGAAAAATATATCACAATTTCTCCCATGATTCAAAATGCAATAGGGTAAAACTTAACTTTTCGTAGAAACTTAAAAATTTCATTTCACTCTTGCATTCTCTCAGTAAAATCAACAGTACAGACACTAAAAGACAGGTTACTTTTTTATTAGTTTTTCAACAATCATTAGTTTATTATTACATTATTTTTGGGTTTCGCGACACTCGGGTTCAAGAGGCTTCTATTTTATACACAGGGCCATAATTAATGTATACTATGTCAGATAATTGTGTCTTATTGCAGGACAAAGGCCTACCTCCTTCTACTTGTACCAACAATCCATTAGTTTTATTAATCATCAAACTTTTAAGAAGCGTAACTAATAAAGAGTAAGTCATAATTTAAATCTGGCCTCGTTCAGTGACAAATGTCTCTGAAAGAAGTAATTTTTTTTTAAATAAGGATTACATCGCATTCCGTACAAAAGCGTAGGATGTTAAGTACGCAAGTGGCTGTCTCTCAATATTTTTATTGTGACATTACAAGAATAAAATTAGAAATGGCAATGACATCAAAAAATATTTTTTATTTTCAAGTAAGCTCAAAATGTTATTTTGGTCGACGAACAAAAGAACGTCTTGCCTGTATTCAGGTGATGCTGAAGAGGTGTGTGGGCGTTTCAGGTTTATTTCTGAAATCGCCACGTGTAACTATTTTCCGTGGGTTTACATGTGTCTGAAAAATGATAGAACAACAACTTCCTCGAGTCAAATATATCTTCAATATAATTCTATCAACAGGCGGAAAGCTTATCTGTGCCCTCAAACTATTCAATTAGTAAGTTTTCCATAGTTTCATTAGCACTGTTAACTACCAGGCTATCAGCCTGCAAGAGAGGGAGTTAGCTGCAATTCACCACCTAGAACCAGTATGAGATATTACAAGCTTTCGTGTCTTTTGTCCCACTTTGCATCTTCCATCAGCAAACTAACAGTGCCTTAAAATCTGAATTCAAATGATCTATGACAGCACCTCCTAATGGTCATAAGATCTGCCAATTCTTGCCAACCAGATACATGTTTTGACAAAAATTTTCGGCGTGTTTCTCATAAGAAATCAAATAAAACCTAAAAGTACTTAAAATAATTGTTGTGCATATTAGAGAGAGAGATATTAGAGTTACAATCGATTTTATAGTTCCCACCACTTCGCATATCGTATAACGCTCTAGATTGAATTGAGCTTCCATCAAACGGCCATCTTTCTAACCTATCTATAAAATGTTGTTCGCGAGGTCGTCACTTCTTTCAGTGGGTTCTATTTCAGGAGTGACACAGATCGGGGTCGTATAAAACCTCAGCGGCGGTTCATTGAGTCGACAGCTGAAACAACAGCCATTAGTGTCGAACTGACGATCTCTTTCAAACAACCTCGTTTACGAGCATTATACACGACAACCATAAACATACGCATTCAGAGAATAAAAAATAAGTAGTACACATTTGCAAAAAAAACATTATTTTTCTGATCGCAAGCAATTTGTTAGCGATAAAATAAAAAACCGGCCAAGTGCGTGTCGGGCCACGCACAGTGTAGGGTTCCGTAGTTGCCCATCAAAATACTTATGCGAACTAACTAAACTGATTCGCTGAATTTAATTTTAAAAAGAAGAATTTTCAAAATCGGTCCAGGAGTCTTTGAGAAATCGGGGAAAATACATTAAGAAAAAAGATTACGACGAATTTAGAACCTCCTCCTTTTTTTTAATTTAGTTAAAAATAGTTGACGATAAAAACCTACCTATCCCCAAAAAACATACCTATAAAAGCTGTCAAAATAAAGTTGACAAACTTACATTTGCAGTTGTCTCCGATACATTTTGTTTAAGAAAATATGATATCAAGTACATTTTATAAGTTGGTCGACTATTACTCGTAAAGTTGTAAAGCCTACTTAGTCATGATAATTTTCTTTTAAACTTCGTTATATACACTACTATTGTGAATTTTTTCACACCCCCAAACATAACCGTTTAGCTGGTAGAGGGGGGGGACACTCGAATCGAGCAAAATTTGGCACTTTAAAGCTTAATATTTCACAAATGAATATTTTTATCAAAAAATTGTTAATGGAAACTATCATTATTTTTTAAAGGCCTATTTAATGATACCCCACAATAAGGGGTACGCGAGAAAAAAAAAATCCTCACTTTACGTGTAAGTACTGGAGGTACCCTAAAAAAAAAAAATTTACGAGATTTTATTTTACCACTTTTTCGGCACAACAAATCCGTATATTTACACCAAATTACAGCTCTCTAGTACTGTGCGTCTCTGCGCTAAACTGCGGACAGACGGACGGACGGACGGACGGACATGGCGAAACTATAAGGGTTCCTTGTTGACTACGGAACCCTAAAAACATAAAGCAACTTAGAGCACCAGTCTAGCTCTTTGTCAACATTCAGGGAACTTCCTGAAACCACGACGTACACTGTAGAGTTCTGATCCAAACTTAACCATGTTAATTATAAAAATCATCAACATGGCGATAAAGAAGGATTCACAAAGTTTTAGGTTCGTATTACAGAACGCCACTCAATACTCAACCACTATCTAGAACTAGATTCAAACCATTTGATTGGTTGAAACTAGTTTTTTAGTAGGTAACACTTGAGTTAAGAGACACGATCCTTTTTTTTTTAGGTGGTAAAATCATCAAATGAGTCCTGGGAGCCCTGGGTGGGGCGGAAGGGACTGTCAGACTCTTACTGACTAAAGTCCACCCGTGTTCCTTCCTATACCCTTTACGTTCTGGGGCCACGGTATCCTGGGTTAAGAAAAAACCCGCGACCCCAGCAGGCATTTGGCGCAAAACACGACGCGCCACCGACCCGGCCTTGGTCCTTGGTCACTCACCGTCCTCATCGGGTTCCCGTCATCAGGTTTCTTGTCATAGCACCCCATGAGATACGATCCTAGTGTGATTACAAATAGGGTAGCTTTTGTCTGGCATTAGCAATCCTTTCTATTTGATTTCAGAGCTGCTAAAAATCAGTTTCTTCTCACGGTGCCTACTTCGCACTATAACTACTTTTAGATGCTGCTAGTAAACGATAGCCGACAGTCAACTTTTAAAAACCAACTTGGATTAGATCGAGTTAAGTTCAATAATTAATTTAACGCAATTAAACAGTTTTTCCTACGTAATCGCGTTTTCAGGATTCAAATAAACTGTACTATTACAGATATAGATTTTGGAATAACTCGTTAAATAGTGTCAAACACCTAATTGTAAACACGCGTTCTATTTATTTTCACGTCACGTGAAACTCTCTCCGGAGTGCGTCGCGCGATATCGCAGCATATCTGCCGGCCGTTGTCACTACTATTAATAAAAAGCCACGGTAAATGCGCGTGCGCACTTATTTTACTATGAAAGCTTTTAATCAGGGTTTATTGTTCTCTTATCTAGGTGGCACGTTAGTGGTTTGTACGGTGTCGTGAAAGTTAAATCAGTGGCTTAGCAGAAAGCTCTTGTGTCATTTATAACCCTTTGAGATAAACAACCAAGTGTTTTGAAATGATTTATAGATCCTGATCTCAAGGGTTCCTGTCGTAAAGATTCAAATGACTGTGAGCTTATCATACTTAATCGCGGTAATCGGTAGTAAACTTTATGGGAGAATAATAAGAATACATTTTGCGATAAGATTTATTAGACAGAACTAACAGAGATAATAAATCAGAGGTAATCTGACTTATCTAAAACTTTAAATCCTAGAATACTCAATACCATATTACAATGAACATAATTAATAAGTTTTCATTAATAACGTGATTCATTTTCGACAAAGAAAAGATCGCTAATTTTATTTCCATTGACGTCATTTCTTTGTCGCCTATCTTTGTTAGGTTAGGTTAGGAATCACGCTGAAAAACAATGTAAATGATCACTTTAAAAATAAATTTAATTGCAGATAGTCTTCGTCCACGACAATTTTAAGAAATACTCGTAAACACACGTTTTAAATTCCTCCTCTATTTAAAACTCAGCTTAGCAAAGTAATTTATTGTAATACTAAAATACAGGCGATGTCACGGGACTAGACTAGATATAAAACATGGAGGAATGTAAACAAAGGTATAAATTAATTTGAGTCACTTGCTCGATGCATTTAAGAGTTGCATAATGTTGATACTATCACATTGTAAGTAGGTAGATAGTAGATACTCTAACATCATACTTATCTCGTGGTTTACAGGCTATAAATATTGGATCTGAAAAGGTTGAAGATAAAACTGGTATCCAAATATAAAAATTATCAAAAAATTCGCTCCATCAGCTCTCACATAGAAAAGGTGCATCGTAGTTAGATTTCGGAGATTTTAACATGATGCAGCTTTTCTATGTGAGAGTTGATGGAGCGAATTTTTTGATATTTTTTATATTTAAAATTATACTTGTTATTACCGCAACTCATATTTTTATAAAGTTACAACATGTCACTGGCCTGCAAATTGCAGAAAACGTAAAAAAAAAATGAATTTCGCGGGCTGGTTGGAGCATCCCCCTTACAACATAGTTGGCGCAGTTACTGACCGATCGACTGCTGAGCGGCGAGCGTGTTCGATCCCCGCACGGAACAAATGTTTTTATGATCTGCAAGTATTCGTCCTGGGCCTATGTTTATGTGTATGAGAGTTTTATATGTTTGTAAACGCACCCACGATACAAAAAGAAATAAGGGTGGGGCAAAATTTAAAAATAAACTTTTCACGCATATTTTTCCGGTTATGTAATTAGAGGGCGATCCTATTGCTATCAGACGCCATTACTACGGAATACTGGAAAACCCAGTAATATTGGCCCCAACTAAAATACCAACGTCAACAACAGACTGCAGAATAATCTGTCACCACAATAAATTCTTTAAAGTTTTTTTAAAGTTTTTTCTTTTTCCTCTTCAGCGTCCATAATGAAAAGTTTTTCAGTTGGGAAGCTACTGTTATAACTGCGGAATAGACATACAATATAAATTAGTCAGCAGTCCACTTGTATGTCAGTTGGCTCTCAAGCTACTCTCTCAGCGACTGGCTATAAAATTAGGATAGTTACTGTCCTCTGCTAATTAAATGACTAGTTTATTTTATTGTTACTGACTGACGGAAAACTGCGTCGTGGCGTAACTGCTTGATTTTCTCAGATTGTTTCGTCAAGTGGTGCATATTGACAGTATATTTAATCGAATGACTGATGTCTATTCGGATAACGTAAGTTTTCGAAAATAAAGGGTGATTTCAGGCCATTAACAAGTAGCCAAGGCTTTTTTAGTTTTACAACTACTGAACTGATACCTAATAACAAATATCATAGTATCAACTGCCGACAGAAGAAAATTGTTTTTGAATACTCCTTGATCTGATAGATTAACGCTTTAACTAGCCCGTCATATCAGTATCCTTAGATTTCCAGAAGTTTCTTATCAAAACAAGGGCATCTTCATGTCACTCACTTTGACCACTTTTACTGCGATTCCCAGTAATCTAAAACTCCTGAGGACAATGTGCCATGGCCACATTCTTCTTCACAAGATGAAACTCAGACCACAGGTAATATATTCACTCTTAAGGCCCTTCGTACACAAGGCGACTCAAGTTTCCGATACCTTACGACTTCGATATCCAAGCGGCTATCGCAATACAAACTCATAGAGGTTCGAACACAAGCACGCGTCAACGAATACCAAAATCGTAAGGTATCAGAGACTTGCGTCGCCTAGTGTACGAAGGGGCTAACTGCTCGAGAGACAGAGGATAGCTCATACCACAGATCTAGAAGCATTTACCAACGCAGTGTGCAAAGTTTTTGCTAATGAAATCAAAGACGGTAATTGTGCTGGAAGACTTCAACCAGTTTAGTCATAAAATTCTGGGAGTGTTGATGCAAACTGTTTATATTAATGAATATGCAAACGTTAAGAGCCTATACTACCTCAAATGGCTTAGCAGAAACCTGTGATACGTCGAAAATACTACAGCATTAATCTTGAAATAAATATATGGTAAAGTTGAGGATTAATGTTAGGTCTTATGTTTGGCAAAAACATGATTCCATAAAATTTTCTCGATAGAAAAAAATCCCAAAGTTACCTCTAAATTGAACAATAAAACGCTGGCAATCAGATAATACTTAAAATTAGATCATGAAACTTTTTATACTAACTGAACTAACTATAAAGCAGGTCTTATGTTATTTACTTTTTTGAATTTCCTTTTTATTCGCCGTAAAATAAATAGATTTGCGTGTAGATAGCTAAAAGAAAGAGCAAGCAATAGTGCGTGGTACGTGCAAGTGCGAGCGAGTAAGATTATGCTGAGGTACTATAGACCCTTAAGTTAATGTATTTACTTGAATCAAGTGTTATTTTAATTAACTACATTCAGTTATACCGTTGGTACCACAAGCTTCCTCTTTTATTTAATTAGTGTCACTTGCAATTAAGTGACCATTCTGTCTGCAAAACTACACAGATTCTATATTTCTATTGGACAAGGAAATGTCTCTTGAGATTTACTCTTACATATTCTTAAACCAGTTCATTTTTAGATGTTCCTGATTTGTCAACATTTATATTCATTAAAATCATTGGCGCTGTACGAGGCGTCAGAAAATGTATTGCTACTAATATTTTAGTGACAGACACTCATTTCCTATGAGCACATTGTGGGCATAAATTCCGTGGTTATAAATTATTGATAACGTCTATGTGGTGATAAAATGAAATATATTTTGACCTGTTTTTAACACATAGTGTTTACCTTGAACTAAATGAAAGAATAATTCTACATTCGCCCCCTAAAAAAATCTTTCTGATCTAGCTAGAGACTCGTAAACATAAGAGCAGAAAAATATTCCATTTGGTATCCAAATCATAACAGGAATAAGACATGAACCGGAAAGCCGGTCGAGAAAACTACACAAACCGTAAAGTTTATTATTACAAAATACAGAAACAAGCAACAAACGAAGTTTTTATTAGATATTTGTTATTGCAGCTGCTGTATGTGAAGTTTCATCTTGAAAAATATGCAAGTATTTATCCCGACTTTCCTCGTTTCTAACGATATTTTTAACTGAAGTGAGATGTCGTAAATACCTTCACGGTCAGTTCCTGGTTGTCACCGGTAGAGATCTAGGAATGTGGTTCATTCGCGTCATTAGCTTGTTGATTAGATATTTTACTATATAACCTACGTAACACGTGGATTTTAGAGAAGAAATTCTAATAATATTGTAGGAAACGCATTAGTTCTCAGTTGATGTTATTGTTGGCAGTGGAAAACCAGGATATACTCGTATGTTGATAATAATGTGTTTGTTTGTCTTGAGAATATTACGACAATTTCCAGACGACTTTCAGTAAAAGATGACGGCATATAGGTACATAAAATAATACTAGACGGTAGGAATAGATATTGCAGGTCGCGGGTTGTGGCCTGGAACGTAAAGATATTGAAGGAATATCGTGGATTTTGGCTCTACCAGCGCTTATTTGATGATTTTACCGCGATGAACACATAAGGTGTAGATATTGGATATTTCTGAAACCAGCTAAAATCTATTACAGCCTAGCTTTCCTTTGTAAACAGTCCCTTTCATAATTGCCAACATATTTTTTTGTTATTTTGGGTCAAATTCATCCCCAAAGGATGTCTTTCACTTGTGTGGGCGACATATTTATCGTTGAAATCAATCAAGTACGCCCACATCTTGTCGACAATGTTCAGATTGATCATGTGTTTTCTTTTTAAATTGGCAAACAGGTCAATGGCATACGGAACGTACCAAGTAATACTATAGACCTGTGCCGTCATACAGTCTCAAGGGTTTTTTTTTTAACGTGGCAACTTCATCAAATAAATCCTCCCACCCCGGGCAGGGCGGGAGGGACTGTAAGACTTGTACTGACTAAAATCCACGGTGTCCTTCAATAGCCTTTTATGTTCCGGGGTTATGGTGATGGAATAAGTCCCGTGACCGTCTCAAGGGGTTTGGATATAAACATAAAGTTCAAATTGCTTTAGCAACACCAGTAATTTTACTAAATAGTACCTCCATACCACCATTACCTAATAACTTTGTACTTATTCTTCGTATAGCATTACAAAAATTCTCTAATATGTATCTAAAGTAGCTCTGCCCCTCGGTTTCACCTGCTACTCGGCTGCTATTGGTAGTAGCGTGATGTTTAATAAAATAAAATAAAATTTAGCTTTCTATTCAACACAAAAAAAGTTTTTTCATTTGCAACCAGTAGTTCCTGAGATTAGCGCGTTCAATCAAACAAACTCTTTAGCTTTATAATATTAGTAGAGATAACCAAACCTTCGTAGGTTTGAGAGTTATATGAAAATTACAATTTACTTATTTATCGAGCAGTAGATTATACATATAACCATAACGTTTAACAACAAAATAATATTACTAGTTACTCGTATATATTTTATTACCATTTAACACGTAATTAACAATCACAGCCCACACTCTTCACAGATAATTACTGTGACTAAATTCAATCTATTCGCAGCATCGTTCAATAAAATATGGTGATGATTATGCATAAAAATTACTTTTTCATTATGACATTCAAATTAAATTACGTAATAAACACCTAATATGTTGCAATTTATTAATAGAATAGACTATTCTGGGCGAGTTATTAATGCATTCGTAAGAAGAGATTCTAGCGGGCATGCGGACAGCGAGTAAACGGCAACTCGCTGTCCGATCATGGACCATGCCTGAGTCGACGGCGCGTCGGGTTCCACGCGCGCCTCAAAGAGTGTCAGCAAAATGACGGGGCCCCCCTCTCAGAGGGTCAAAGCCTGCCGGGGTCGCGGGACTTATTTCCTTAGCGTAACCCCGGAACATAAAGTGCTAATGAAGGACACCGTGGATTTTAGTCAGTACAAGTCTGAAAGTCCCTCCCGCCCTGCCCGGCGTGGTAGGACTCATTTGATTTTACCACGCTAAAAAAAAAAGTAGACATTCCAAAATAATTATGTAGGTAGGAATTACCATTTACAGTCCAACAGTTTTTTAACCACTTTTACTGACTCGATACTACCTGATATACTGATTAAACGTTTTAGATTTGTAGGCTGACTGTCAAAATAAAACTATTGAAAATCATTGTAAAAATATTCTAGTTCACTAAAGATAAAAAGAAACCAATCTTTGAAGCAAAATTGATTCCTCGGATTTGCACTTCATAAGGTATAAAATTGTTCAACATTTTGATAAAAGCTTTGTGCAGATTTTCAGACCGCAATGTTTCAGTTCTGTTGTCGTCCCTCACGAAGCCGAGGACATCGAAGATTTGACAAACACCATACATGTTCTGAAAACAAAGAAAAAAGGAAAATGAAGGTAGAGTTTGGTACTCGTTTAAATAATATAAATAAAGATAACACCTATAATTTAAGTTTCAAAGAAAAATGTCCGTATTCAAACAGAGGCGCCACACGTATGACTCATCACGAAGCGCCACAAAATAACACCTGACATCAAACATTTGTAAAATAAAATGAAACAAGAAACAATTTGATATCAAGAACGGAATAATCACAGAAATTAATAGCATTACATTTATCACTGCTGTTTTAATTTCTCAATGTTTTTGAACGTTAAAAAGCTAGTTTTAACCGAAGCCATTAATTATAAAAACGCTAAAATAATGTGTTCCCCTCGCTCCGTTCCAAGTGGGGCAGCGTAAGTGATAATTTCATCGTCAGTGATATGCGCGCGCGCCGGACTGTGACCTATATCGATGCGGTGATCTGGATTAAATCAAGACAAAGATTAAAGAAAAAAATTGTGACACGTATTCTGCCTATTTTTGACATCACCCATCTTCCCGACTACATCGGTCCTAAAATCCTGTAACAATTGGACAGGAGTGTACCATAACTACCATACAATTCTAGTTACGTCTAAGTACCATGTCAGAGTCTTTTGCCATCAACCAGGCACGTTTTTGGACCAATTTATATTTGTAAAACCTTCGTTTTTTTTTTTAATCGGTGATTTTTATTACCTGCACTTTATTTATGAGAGTTTATTCACGGTATTTATTCACGGTAAAAGTAAATACTTTTACCGTGAATTATGCCTTAAACCCTAAGATTATTTCAATTTTGACTGTGACTTTCATAAAAACACTCGTGCGCTGCTGTTGCCATTAAAGCTCACAAAAGTCACAACCCAGCCTGTTACCTCATATCAGTAATATGAACATTATATCTAACAAAATGCTCCTTTCAATGATATATCGCGATGGCGCTGAGACGATCTTAATGGGGTTCTCGCCATTAGAAAGCTCTCCAAAGTCGGCGCCATAAAACTTTATGGTGTTTTTACCTTCAGTCTTTTAAAACCACTTTTTTGTCGTTGTAGTTAAGTTTATAACCTTGTTATGATATTATTATCGATTCTATAATATTATTTCCTTGTTAAAGTCTGACATTTTATGGACTTTACAACTTTGCATTGAATTTCACGCTGAATCTTCTTCATCGTGTTGACCATTTATTAAATTACACTTAAAAAAGGTTCTATCAAAACTCCGCCACATTTACGGCGTTGGTGGTGGCCTCGGACAGGACCCTTAAAGTGAAGGTGGAATTACACAAAGTACAAGTGAGGAGGTGAGCCATCGTTTGTGATGAGGCTCAGCAGTCGCACCGTTCTTCATCAGTAAACGGTGAATTGAACTGCATTATGTATTACAAATAACGACAAAGTCAGGTCTTATAAGAACACAAATAGAAACAAAGAGGTAGGTACATAAATTATTAATTTACCAACACTTCGTAAGTAGATGGTCAGGTTTCAGATGATCACAGACAGCTCTCTCAACGAAACCTGGGTATTTTCCGTCAACTATTTCACCATACAAGAGGTAAGTTTCCATAGCAAACTTGCCTCTAACATGATGGTAATCAAAACACCATAATTTCCACAGAAAGCCGCCACCAAAATGATACTGACAATTAAATTTACGACTTCCTGTTTTTCGGCAAGCTGCAGCGGTAAGACTCAGCATTAACCCAGATGAGAGCAGCTCCGCAGACCACCAGGACGCCATGTCTAGAGAGAACTCATAAAAAAACGGGTTTGTCTAAAATTACACAAACAACACCTAATATAACCGTCCCGAAATATTATTATGTGGGAAGGTCCATACCGGTCTTACGCAGATGAAACGTATAGAACAGAAGGTCAACTTTGTAAAACATACCAATTTTAGCCCAAAAATTACTGCTCAACCAATACCTCCCTGCTTTCCGATATCACTTCCTATCACATCACTTTAACGAATTTCTCCTAATTTTACTATGGGAAAGCTACGAAACGAGAAGAATACGGTATGGAGCAGAGATATAGCCCAGTGATATCCTCACTGACTTTCTAGTTTATTTATCTTGGAGGATCTTCTTCAAATCTAAGCAAGCACCTTTACCAAATTAATTAATTACCAAGTATCGTTCTTGAAACTGTGAAGGAATCCCTAGAAACAAATAAAAACTTTCAACAGCTCTCGCTAGACTATGACATGATAGTATGTTTACCATAACCTTTAAATCACAATTGTTTACTCCTAGAAAAAACAGTTCACCTTCTGAACGTTCTTCTCTCTATTTTCGATTTGTCAACGGTTGCACACAATTATTATAAAAACACGAACAATAAATAATGTCGGCTTATGTCTATCATTAGCATTTTTATTAAATATTGATTAAATGATCATGATTCCGACAAGTCTCTTCTTGTTTTGGAGATTTAACACATTTTGTAAGTTAAATTTTTAATTTATCGCGTGGTCATTAAGTTACCTTAAAGTTAAGCTAGCTTAGAGGTAACAAGATTAATTAATTGTTGAGAAGTAAACGCGTGATTATGTTTGAAAGTTTTATTTCGTAATTTCCTGCGGCTAGCTAGTTTTTCCAGTTGGAAAAGGTTCGTATCTTGTGGCTACTGGATTTTATTATTATCTTGATTAATAAACACGGACATAACACTGAGGAAACACTATTTTATCGTGAACTTCTGACTTTTAAAGGTCAAAGTTGTCTGAAAATCTTGATTTCTGTAGCCTCCCGGTGAGTTCGCGGGAATTGTTTATTTTACAAATTGTAAAAAGTAAATGTCAATGACATAGTATTGTTAAAAATATCACGTAACTGTTTTAGGCGGAACATTAAATACTATAATTTTATGACTGTGCTAGAAATGGCATATTCGACTATAAATAGAGTTTTGTTTAAATAATTCTGCATATTTAATATTTTAGTATCTTCCCACAGTTCCTAAATTTAACTGCTTATATCTTTGTCTTTTGTAATATATTCAATTATTTAGTTATGGCTTATCACACCTGAGCTGAGGTGTCTAAATTTTAATAAAAAACAGGAAAATGGTAATTTACGCAACAACAAGTTTACTGTTTTTCTGTATCAAAACTTCAACTTCAGGGTGCATTCTCTTTCCACCGTGATACAATACATTTGAAATTTTCCATTTTCGACCATTATTACGGCACTCATTTAGTATATTTAGCTTTCACTTAATACTGCCATTTAAATGAGTGAAAAACAGGCAAACACTCTTAGTCTATCCTCACAGAGAACATTTCAATTTAGGCATTTTAACACATCAAATCCTTATCAATTTCAATTCTGTTTGTGAATCTGTGACGATATGACACGTGGGTCTAGTAACAATAACTGGCGATGATTCTGCAGACGGTACACATAACGACCTAGAATTTTTATATCGCAGATATTTGTGGCTGACCGTACCTACATGTAGAGTGGAGTGGGGGTGACTTGGACATTACGTACTCAATTGTGAACATTTTATTAACCGACTTCAAAAAGGTGAAGTGTGTACACCGACTTCTAAAAGAGAAGCAATTTTACACTTTTTTACGTTTGTTTTTGAAATAGATAACTTTTTTTAAACTTTATTGTCTTTTTCTTGTGGTTCACCGCAAGGCCACGTTGGCTATTTGGATAACGTATGACATGGTTAAAATGAGATAATTTTAATGTGACGTGAACATTACCGTAGACTAGTAAAAGGTCAAGGTCTGAAAATGAAACGATTGATAGATTACAAGAGTGTTCTAGATAATTTTTAAATTTTCAGCTGAAGTTATCAGGGGGGACGTTGTACGGTTGACGTAACAATACCCCCCCCCGGGTATTGTTACGCCAACCGTACCATGTTTTAGAACCAGGCTTGTTCCAGTGAGTGAATGAGATGGCGCTAGACGACTTGTATAGCTCTGTCACTAGACAGTCAGTATACTCACCAGAACTGACTTACTCGTAAGAACATCATCCCTAATGAAATCCAAACACGCTAACTCAGCACTACGCATCAAATTCCAAAGCGAAATCTTATGTTGGACTTTATAAGGAGCCGGTAACCTAATTCTCCAAGTAGACCTAAGTATGTACTTAGACTGACTAATTTCCAAGTACACGGGGGTCAAGTTGCCCCACCCCACCCTCTCATTCATCGTTCGTTTTCAGATCTAGTTCAGACTAATTTCAGCTGTCATCTAAACTAAATCCAGGCAAGTTTTGAGGTCAACACTTTAATCTTTATTACTGAACTAGTGTCTGCCTGCGTGTCTGCTCGTAATGAGGCTGGTGACATACATTCTTGTTGCAAATTTTCATGTTGTGACGTAAATTATGGAAGAATTTAAGAAAAAAATGTAGTTCGTAAAAATAACTCAATGCTCTCTACAAGTCTTTCTACAAAAATCTGATGTTCCTAAAAACACAAAGCAGGTCGTGTTTCGTACGTATAATTATTGTTTCCGAAAAATAATTAGTTTTTTTTTCCACCACGCGTCGTTTTTTCTTTGTGCAGCATAATATAGGGTGTTTTTTTCAAATCGAATCGGTTACTATGAGGACCAGTGAAAATTACTAAAGGAGTCTTACTGAGAAAAACATTACCTGTACGCAAAAAAAATTGTCTCACAAAGTAACACCTATTAGTAGGCTTTGTTATTTGGAAGCCAACTTAGCCAACCAACATCTTTTAGAGTCTCGATCAGGAATATTACATTCCACCTGCGAGAGCACAAAACAAACTCTTAACACGAGCCTGTCAACTCATCAAAATTCTTCTCAAACATCTTCTGAGTTCCATTCTTTTATTAAGAAAAAGAAAACAAGGACACGTTCCTAACAAGTTGTAAAAAATATCATTAAAAGAAGTTCATTAAAGTTAATTGTAATGATCGTAAAAGAGTCGCCTTGGGGGCAAATCCCAAGGTCTAATGGGGTCAATTCACTCTACTTAGCATATTTCACTAATTAAAGATACGGAACACTTTCCACTGTGAGGGGAGGTTTTCACTCGCGGTTAGGGTCGCTGCACGCTGACAGGAGATAGTTATCTGATTAAAGTTTATAACAGATTTAAGGAACTTTCCAACTTTACCTATTTGGGTAAGGAATGATGACAGAGTGATAGTAACTTCGAGGAGGAAACAATGTTTGATTCGCGCGGTTGTTAAAACGATCCATACAGCCTCTTTTTCTAGTCCACAATATAATTTATAGATTTTTTTTATATCATCCTAATATGAAAGGCAGGAGAATGATGATAATGATGATGATGATCACCGTCGTTTATAACAGGTCGCTTTAATGCAATGCTTTTACAGGAAAATGTCTCCAAACAACAAAGCTTGATAAAATCCACCAATTTGCCCTAACGAAGTTTCAGAGTACAGCATCGCATCGCCTGCTACATTATACATAACGGCGTCAGTAAAAACTTCAAGCTGTTGACGTTTTAAAGCTATTAAAGAGGCGTATTAAATTAGCATAGCGAGAGGCTCGAGAGGCATTCACAAGATGGCCGACGATCCTCGAAAGGAGCAATCACGGAAGAATATGATTACATAAATCCTGTGTAAGTGGACTCCAATTATTTCGCATTATCCGTTTAATATCATTTGCGAGAGGCTTTTTGAAGAAAATATTGAAGATCAGAGGGCTTGAGTGGCAATCAGATGATGATACGTTTGTGTACGCTTGTTTTAGTAATTAAGATGTAAACAGAACGTTATAGGTATAATTTGCGAAATGATTCAAATTTGGAACTTAATAAACAAATATAACCGCATCATAACACGATGAAATGGTTAATGAAATGGAAAACCAATTTTCAAATTAATATTAGGTTTTGAATTTATCCAGAGATCACTCTGTTTCTCTTAACTCTTAAATTACACGATCTAGTAAGCTGAGTAAAGCAAGGTAGACCCGGGATCTAACTTCAAATAAACCCTTTTGAGCGAGGTCTACGAGTACCAAGACAGTTAAGTATAATAACTAACAAGTATAAAACTTAAACTTCTACGCACCTATTTGTGTAAAATAATCAAGGAAATCATGTGCCACCTAACAACTTGAACTGGACTTCCGTTGCGGATTATGGGCAACTTTCTCTCACAAATATAACATCTATATCTATAACACAGAGGCAGAGGGATCCATAAAAGCTCCATATTATTTTTTATTTGTATATGTAATATGGACTAATATTGTCTGAAATGAAATAAATTATTATTATTAAAGCTGATCATGCTACAAATCAGCAACAATCTCAAAATCAGCATCATAATATAAAAATAAACACATAGACCGACAAAATCACACACATGCACGGAAATTAGCGCCTCCTATTTACATGGCCGAGTCAATATTAAAAAAATAACTATAAAGTGAACACGGAAAAGGAAGACATTAGCCCTTTGTGTGCTCTGCTGGTAAGGTCGAGTGCACACTGACAAGGGCCGGGGACCTTGGGGCCCTAACACCGTGTGTACAAGGCTTTAACTCAGTATTTGTGGTTTACAATAACATGGCGTTGTGAGCACGTTCTATTTGTTATGAGTTTCTGGGAGGTACTTTAGGGAGTAGTATAAGAAGCCAAGGGCATCGGTTTTTGTTTGTTTTTGGGCCCTTTTACTAACGTAATTGTTTTTGATTTAATGACGAAGCTTGAAGTTTTTTTAGTAAGCACCAATTTTGAGCATGGTTGTTTATGTACCATTTGATACTGATACGGTGGACTTCAGTTTCATTAATTGGTTCCTCCAGTAACGAACGCAGTTGCTTCCAAGTGGGAATCATATTGTAGCACGGACTGTACCTATCTCACAGATATAATTATGGGTATTTAACTTACTTTATAAAATCTTGTGAGCCGTAGTGCATATAACATTAAACTTTACTCAACTTAGAGCTTTAACTCAATAGATATTTGACACCATTGGCCAATAATTCCAAAATTCAATTCCTGTAAAACACTATTTTTTATGTTAGGTATGCTCGAAAAACATGTACTGTTAAATTAGATTTTTTGTTGCTCTGTAATCCATACAAAGTAAAATCATCGAGTCACAGTTTGTTTTTACGCTCAAAAAAAGTATGTCAATTGTTCAAAACCTAATTATAAATTGACAGCCGATTAAATTCTACGTTCCGTGACCCCGGAACGTAAAGGGCTATTGAAGAACAAGTCAAATTAGTCAGTACAAGTCTAATTATTATTATTTATTTATTTCAGATTTTAAATCCATAATTATTTTGTTAGTAAAAGTCTTAATACTAATGTTAGTAGACCAAAACACAAAATCCTGCCTCCTGCCCTGCCCTTGGTGTGAGGACTCATTTGATGATAATACCAAGCTAGAAAAAAATAAAGACCCGGAAAGTCGGACTCTGTGTATTAATCCATTCCATCATTGTTTCTTCCACGTATGACACAACTCACACACCGGTAGCTAATTACAAGGCGGCAGTTCTAAGCCCGGGTGTGCAATATTGATCAACACACATAAAGTCTTGTGTACACTGCACGCCCACGTGTTTACACAACATAAGGCCGGGTGCACATAATTGGTAGGGCTTTCAGGCGCTGCCGCGATTTATAACGTCGTAAACGCAGTTGCGTACTCGCGCTTAGGAAATGTTAAATGTGGATGAGGTATGGTCAAGGGAACCAAGAAATTAAAATCGAGTAGGCAAGGCCAGCTTTGCACGTACTTTAGAAGAGAGTATATATTTTGACTTCTTAAATCGAAGATAATTATGAAAGTGACAAAGTGGAAAATAAATAAGAAAAAGTAATGTTCATATTGACTATTCATACTCACATCAAAATATACGCATAAGCTGATTCTTTTTTATAAATTGAATTTTATCAAGAAAAAATCTTTGTTGTGTATTTTCTTTAGATAGGAAAGCCCTCTTTTAAATTTAAAGTAAAACATTTTGATACCGATTTTCTAAAGTGATCGCAAAATTTTCCGAAGTGCAATTATTACATCATTCAATCCAATACTGCATTTGGACGACCCAAATGCATTTTCATACCATACAAAAGAAAACCTTGATAAAGAAAACTTCCTCTATTCAAATCGTCAAAAGAGAAATTTCATTTCACAATAAACCTAAAACTTGTATTTGACGGCGCGCGATGATTTAGTTGATTTATTGTAACATTTTTTATAAGTTGTAATCGATTATTTTTACTCTGTGGTGTAAGAATTATTTCTTTATTGGAACTTTTAATTTAGAGCGGGTAACACCGAATGGAGTTGTAAGTGTCATGGCGGCGGTGTCGAGCACTTTTGAGGCGACCGTCAGCCGGGCGACATGCACAAACCCATTGGCTCTAGAGTAAAGTTTGTTTATTCTCCATCCGTTATTTAATCAGTAATTATTACTGTAATCATAAGTTATTTTGGTGAAGTTTTGTTGAAATATTAAAAGTTAAATTAAGTGAGATATTTTGTGAATGTTATTTATCATCTACCTGCAACAACACGCCCATAATGAAGGACGAACTGATGACGGAGAAACAGCAACACGTGGTGTCTCAGCCGCTCGACCCTCCGTCATATTATAAAAAATATTTTTCATACAACAGTATGTTTTTTTTTTCCAAAAGTTTTAGAACAAACAGTATTCAGTAACATGGGCTGAGTTAGCCCAAGAGAGGTTTTGCGCTATTAACGTTACACGTTGTATATTGAGGTAAAATATAAATGTCTGGTTCCTTTCTACATAATGTCGGTATTATTTCAACAATTTTATAACAAGTTGCAAAGGGCAGATTGTTCAAACACTCGAACAGACACTAATAGAGAACCTTGTAGTGATTAATATATCAGTATTACTCTGCTGCCACCCGGAAAGTAATAGCGTGGTTATATCTTCACTATTTTAATTTAAAGCTCAAGTATTTGTTTGGTTGAACGAGCTTATTTCAGAAACTTCTGGATCGAATTGAAAAATTTCTTTTGTGTCGGATAGCGCATTTATCGGGGAAGACGATATCTAATATCTATATACGAGCAATTCTTGTATAATCAGGATCTCGGAAACGGCTCCAAGGATTTTCATGAAAGTTACAGATTAGGGGTTTATCGGCTCAAGGAACCGATTGATCAAGGTCCCAGGTTCGAGAAAAGCTCGGTTCCCAAGATATAGACATTTTAAAAACCGGTCAACCAGTTATTAGACTATAATAACATCACGCTACGACCAATCGGTGCCGAGCAGCAGGGATTGTCAGTTTCCTTCAATTTCCATTTGCGTTTTAGTCTCGTGAGAAACTCTAATTAATTCATCAAAACTTGTATTTCTACAACGACCTATTTTATTTACAGGGTTTATTCTAAGTATTACTGCGTGTATTGCGGGTAGTGTATGGAAATTTGAAAAAGTGCCTCTGGTGAATGAACGACTAACCATTTTTTGTGATGGATAGTAATCTCCAGTCAAATATACATCACAAAAACGTGAAAACTCAGGCTAAGTACGTTAACAAAAAGTTTGTTATTTTTTTTTACATTATTTTTTTTTCTATCGTCATCATAGGCGCTATTTTGATTGAAGTTCTCTAGATCTCCATTACTTTCTTTGAAGTAACATAGGTCAGCCTGAAACTCAAAGTTTCCAAAGTAATCCTCAGAGATAACTCTCCAAACTAGAACAAAGATGTAAGTCATTTACAGTGTATCTTTGTACTTATAATAATTATGTCGACCATTACTTAAGAAATCTACTTCTACATTAGTTTGTGATTCTAATCCTATTCCCAAGGCGGCAATATTTACATTACGCCATGTTCTAACAATCGGCTAATATCAAACAGATTCTACTGTCCTGTATCACGATAGGCATCTACCGGTAAGTAAAAGAAAGCCGCCGCTATCAGCCACGCTATCACACTGATAACAGAAGCATGTCTTGCAATGCGGGTATTGCGACAAAGTACGTGAGTACTACTATGTGGGTAAATTGTATTTGGGTATAAAAATAGGTCTAGACAGTATCACATTTACTAGATCTTATTACAAAGGAAAAACTCTTAAATCAGTAGCTTAAAATAATTCAGTTTGAAAATCAAAATCAAAGCATCTATTTCAAGTACCTAGGCCTACCCTACCTAGTTACAGTCACTTATGAATTGTCAAAGACAGCAAAAAACAAGTAATTTACCTACTACAAAATTATGGTGCTACAGTCCCAGTCCAGTGAAAGTACTTACCGTAGATACCCATTAAAAAGAGTATATGTCTATGGAGAAGAACGTGCAAGAAACTCCATGGACACTCTTTTAGATCTCCAAAATTATTACAAAACCTTTGTTACATCATTCATTTTGAGATGAATGAATGATCGCTAATCAACTAACACACAAACTTCACAACAAGTTCCCACTGCTGGGACATAATATTTTACGGTTGCAATTATTCGCGATATTTTCGTCTATCAGTGGAAAAAGTCAGAATGCCTGCTGAGTCCTGACCCTTTTTTACGTGGTTACATCATCATCAAATGAGTCCTCTCTACGGTGTACCTTCAATCGCTCTTTACGTTCTAGGGTCACACTTACAGTCTTGCGAGTCCTGCGACCCCGGACGACCCTGAATCCTGTGTTGGTAGATGAGTTAGATTCTGTGGTCAAATTAAAACAATGTATGAAATCATGAATCATATTAGCATACACTATAATACCCTTCTATTTCATAAAAACCTACATCCTTTTTTTTTAATTAAGTAGCTACATCATTACGTTTGCTGCACGCTCCAACATAATAATCGACTCATTATATTTTTCAACTCAGGCGCATGTGTTATCGTCGATCTAAGTTCGCTGTTTTGCGTAAGACTCCATAAAAGTCATAATCGCCATAAACATTATAGAATTATGTTCAAATTATACCATAGCTAACCATTGCCGACCACTGTCAGCCATGGCCGATACACCATAACGGGCCACCATTGCATAATTTGTTACAATTTTTATATTTCAACATGTAGGAAACCTTTGAATACATTATGTAAAGATTCATGTTCTGATTATAATTTATGTGCACTCTGATTTTGTTTATTTATGTAAGTTTCGGAAGTGGCTGTGTATGAGTTATGTCTCTAGATGAGGCTGTTTTCATCAAATTAATAACACGAGGCTGCAAAACCTAAACGTTGGTTTAGCAATCACAGGGCCGAACAACTGAACACGGGGTCTTAGAGTCAATTCCCAGACCAGGCAGATGAGGCAGAGCAAATAAGTAGTTTTCGGCAGAAATGTCTCAGTATAATGACTGGACATGTGCTCGTTTGATTCCTAGTTAAGTATGAGTTAAACGGCAAAAGTATAAATGTTCTAAAGTTAAGCACATCTCTGCCTTTCCCTTTGAAAATTACAGGTTTAATGTTATTTTATGTGTTATTGTTTAAATTACATTGTTCCTCGTTGTATAGATTATTCCCTTTATTAATTAAAGCTAAATTATCTTCGAGCAGAACTCCCTCATAACTCAATAAAATCTACTCCGGCCAATCTTCAAACAAGTTACCGGTCCATTTGTTTTTGAGAAAAACAAACTTTATACGAGTATTGGGTAATTGAGTAAGAAAAACAACCCTAAATCAAGTCGTTTGGAAACACAATGGAAAACGGATGGGCAGTGGCCAACAATGGAAAACAACGTAGTAGATAATAAAGAAGCGATTCCACCGGGATCTGCGGCACTGTGCGACACAATGTTCGCAAACATGAACAAATTGTGCGCGAACATTCTAGAAAATGTTCACAAATGTGCTGCATTGTGCGCGAACAAAAGTTAAGCACTTGCCTTTGGAAACAAAATGTAAACGCGGTACCAGCTTAGAACGCGACCTGAGAAGGCCACAGCCTGCCGGGGTAGCGGGACTATTAGGTAACCGGAAAGTAAAGGGCTATTGAAGGACACGTAGATTAGTACAAGTCTGACAGTCCCTCCCGCCCTGCCCTGGGGACTCATTTTATGATGTAGCCGCGCAAAAAAAAACTAGTAAAGTATGCGCACTGCAGAAGTTCTGCACAAAAAGGCGTTTACATTTTGTGTCGCGCACTATTTAGGTGGAATTGTACCATTATGTAAAAAAATTAAATTATTTTTCTGTGGTTAGTTTAATAAAATGAATGACTGAATCACAGGTTGACTAACTCGTACGATATGGTCCGATGTGGTCAATTAGAATAAATGAGTAATATTCATTAATTAATTTGTTATGCAGCCGTTGAGACTGAGTTCATCTTGTAAACAACAGGGACAAATAGAATTAAGAATTATACCTACAACATTAATGCTGCTGGTTTCACTTATTAAACGCGATCAACACATAATTATAAACCAGAGGCCTTCATGAGTTTTCAGCTATTCTGTCTGACGTAAAGTAAACTGGAACTTTGACAATTTCAAATTGACGAATTTCAAGGAAAGAAAATAGTCTTCTTCGCACACCAGAGGCGCTGTTCCATTTTTCATACAGAATACTGGAAAGTCGCTGTAAAGTAAAAGAGTGAAAATTCGTGCTAAGGGCACTGACAAGTGTAAATTAAACTGGAACTTTGACATTTTCAAATTGACGAATTTCAAGGAAAAAGCTAGTTCCTTCTTCGCACACCAGAGGCGCTGTTCCATTTTTCCGTACAAGAAACGCTGTAAATACTGGAAAGACGCTGTAAAGTAAAATAGTAAAAACTCGTGATAATGGGTAGGTTTAAAATCTATCGGTGTTTTATAATGTTGATGCTATGTCAACTCTGGAATGTCACCGGAGTGCCCTCTATGCTGCCAATACTGTTTTTTCTTTATATCGGAATTTCCCATATTATTTTCTTTTTTGGATCTTTACAAACACGTACAGCCTGACCCGAACAACTTCTGTAGACCATAAACCGTGCGGTAATTGAACCCGCGATACGCAGCGTAGCAGCCAGCGATCAATTTTTTTTCATATTGGAAATCAAAGAAATAAGATCAAATTTTACAGTTAACTGAAAACTGATACATATTGTTTTCAGGTATAAATACATTAATGATATTGTTTTTGAAGATGTCTCTTTTGAAATTATTAGTTTATGATGTCTATTATAAAGTATCCTACTATTGAAAATATTTCGGTTCTGTAACCTGAAAAATACAGAAGTAACGTGTGAATAACTAAATCCTAAAGCCAGTATAAATACACCTAAGTTTGTACCTTACTTGTCAAAGTACTCCAGAACAATGTAACCAACTAAAGTTCAAGCTCTAAGGCGTCGTGCACACGTGCGACTCAAACATAAGGGCGCGGGCACACTCGCGACTCACGTTACACAATGAATGCATAAACTTAGTCCACGTCCGAGGTCGAGCCTTAGCCAAAGATTAATTTACAGATAGGGCATAACATTGTGCCTATTATTGTAGAAATATTGCAGTCATTACGATTGACAGAAGATATTCAGCCATATTGCGCAGAGATGAGGTAATTGTTTGATAAAGGGCTTGTTCAGTGAGTAGATGGCTTGAAAAGGTCTGGCAAGGTGATCGGATTGCATTGAGTCGGAATTACAATGGTTGACTTGTTCAAATCATAAGTTTACATGCCAAATGAAGTTGGATATTGATTTATGAATATTCTTGCGAAATCTTTAATGCTGTATTACATAACAATTTCTCTAACTCTTTCTTGAGGAGCTGTTTTGGCATGGTTGATTATTTCAGTTCAAAAGTTAAAGAATCGTCTTTTTAACAGTGTCAATATCTACCAATATTTTTCCTGAGTAGGCTGACGACAGTTTCAAGTCAAACTGTGTCTAACTGAATACCTATCTTTGAGAATTTCAGTTTCTGCATTTCGTGTTCGAGATTTACAAACAATTTTAAATTATACATCAGTTTGTACATTTTAAGTACCATAATCTATGTTTAAAGTTTATTGGAGGCACCTAACATTTACATACAACACCATACACAACATAGTACTCATGTTTGTACGTAGGTATGTTTGTACACCACAACAAACAAAGCCAACCTTGTAATAATTTAGTAATTATTGGCGCCAACACTCTACGTGTGATTTACATGACAAACGCTAAACTAATCAGTCAATATTTGTCTGATTTGAACCAATATTTTGTTGGTTTTGACCTGCATTTGCATATGTATTTATGGTTTTAGGCTTGTGTATTGATTTTCGTACTTTTGTTGACTTGTTTGACCTAAGAAGCGTTGTTGTTGGGGACGCCATTTTCCTTATAAAGATCACCTTGCAAGTTCTTTTTTGAACTCTGTCAAAATTTTATTAATCTTATTTTCAAATTCTTGGACAATAAAACTATAGCAGTTTAAAATTTTACTTTTTCTTTGTTTTTTCAAGTACTCTGTATATAAAATTCCACTGTCATGCAAACAAATTACCTACATACAGTTTCTCTTAAATAAAACACACAGTCATTTCCACTTTTCCATAGAATGATAGAACCACAAAATTAATAAACACTATTAAGATAATAAATGTCAGTACTAACTATAACTGACGATTATCATCAACAACACGTGGATTATCGAAAATAAAAATAATAAATGCATTTTCTGGCAAAAGCTCAAATCAGGTCAACCTCGTCCCATTTTGAGATGAACAGTATAAATAAACGCATTCGGTACACGGAAGAGACACTAATAACCAGTATAAAATGACCTACGAACATAGATAAAGACTTGAAAGCGATGGGCCATGATACCCTGGTTTAATCCACGCGTTGGGCTATCGTAAATTAAAGTCGCAAAGACGTTATTTTGCGTGAAAGCGCCCGGCGTTAGTTAGAGTGGCTTAGCGCCCGGCTTAGTGTGGGGCGCACGGAAATAATGTTAGCATGCATAATAATGCTGGAGACATTTGTTAGATAGGTAGACCAAATGTACGGGGTTTTGTTGTGCAAGTACCTATATCTTTTGTTTAACATGACGAACAAACGAAAATCGGTATATATTTTTTTCTTTCATAGCATAACAAAATATCCCAACATCTTCATCAGACTATAAATGTTCCCACTGTTGGGACATAGGCCTCCTATCTGTGAGAAGGAGTGGCCCATATCCACCAAGAGGGCCCAGTGCGGGTTGGTAGATGTCACATGTATGGAGTTTCTTGCCCATTCTTCTCCATACAACCTACCTTAGCGAATGGGTGTAGAATCAATCCCATCCCTTCCTATTTCCTTTAAATTTAATAATCGACGTTCAAAAGTGCCTCCTTGATGGCCTAATTGGAATAAATGATTTGACTTTGACTTTGACATGTCTTGAATTTTTGGTTCTAGGACTTGTCGTATTGCAGATTTCCTCACGATGGTTTCCTTCACCGTTTCGAGAGCAGTGGTGATGAAATAAATGACAAAAAGTAATGCGTCTGACTGGGTTCGAACCCACGAGTAAGTCGAGGCCGATACCACTTGGCCACCACTGTTCTTCTCTTTCATAACAAAATTTATCTAGAAATCCTCATGTCTGTGTATTATCGAATAAATTAATTTTACAATTTTACGAGTAACAAAATATAAGTTACTTTAAAACTTTTTGCGTAGGTTTGTTTATGAAAACATTTCAAAAAGGGCGATCAGGAAAATCTATCATCTATTTTACTGACATAATATCAATGTTTCAACATTATGAAAAGTTGTATTAAAGCAAGTGCCATTAGCAAATAGAATGAGAACTGCCATCAATAACGTTTGAAGTCGGCGCCAAGACAACAACGTCATATTTTACAAGACTCTAATTAATATCCGGATTATGGCCGACGATTAATCAAGAAAATCCGTTATTTTCGGATAAATAATGTTCTTATTACGAACTTCCGATTATTATTCATGTTATCGATTTTGGGAACATGGTTAAAGTTATATTATTACTACGCTGCACGCTGTAGCGGATTAAGATATGGAGCCTTCAAAAAACTGTTTTCAATCTATCAAGCATACACATATACATTTTGGCATTATGTATATTTAAACACATATCTAATATCTTTAAACGAGCAATTCTTGTATATTTATTTATTTATACTTAATTAGGATGTCGGAAACGGCTGCAAGGATTTTCTTGAAAGTTACAGATTAGGGGTTTTTCGGCTCAAGGAATCGATTTGTCAGGTCCCAGGTTCGGGAAAAGCTCGGTTCCCAAGATATAGACATATTAAAAACGAAGCTCGGTCAACCAGATATTTTACCTAATTTGTCGTCGCCAGTACTGCAGATCTCACTTTGCCTAGATCTGGCTCTCTGGCTCTCTGGCTCTGGCAATAATGTGATCACAAAATAATTCAATGAATGCATTCTGCAGTATTTTCTGCTATCGCTACCAATTTTATGGATCTCGTGTTTAATGAAAATATATTTGCTTATGTTAATTAGTACCTACCTCATTAAATTCTTGAATCTGGTTTGATCTGGTGATATCGGAGACAAACAAATCAATAAATTAATTTTATTGATCAAGTCTTTAGTTGCATATTGATATTATATTGTGAAAAAGAATTATATTATATTTCTAAAACTAGTTTAAACTAAACATACTTATATGGAATAAGATATAACCTTTACAGAAGATGACTTGAAATCTTATTCATTCACGGTTAATATTTCGAAATATGATTCTTGTTTGAAAACGTAGGCGCCATATTGATTTCCATAAATTTTACGACTCTTCGGATTTTTACATTTATGGCGGTAGAATTAATTTTGGTGACAATTGGTGATCAGTAACGGGTACTAAACTTTTTTTTTTGATAAACAACTATCATTTGGAACTGAATGACGTAGTTTCAGAAATGGGGCAACTTTGGTTTTTAAACGTTTATTTTTGCGAAGGGTCTATCTGGCAGTGACAGGGTCGCGAGCCTGTCTCATCAGGTAACCGTGACCCTGTAACGTAAAGGGCTATCGAAGGATCACTGTCGATTTAAGTCAGCACAAGTCTAACAGTTTGGGTGGGAGTACAGCATCGTCATTTAACGATTTTAACAAATTAACAAAATATCTAGCAGTAGGTACTATTTTTCGCCTGATAAAAATTCAGCATGTATTTTGAATGAATTAAACATGTTTCTTATCTCTGAAGTAACATTAAAACCGTAACAAGGTCGCTTCCCCATTGAAAACATCCTGAAAAACATTTCAAGTAGTTTGTTATTAATGTTTTTCATTAAGATCTAATAATACGAACCATCTGTTAAAAATATGTTCAATGGGAGTATTAATTTTGACCTTTACATGTTGATCTTTGCGTACCTACAACCTCTATACACTTGTGTTATAATCATAACGATCCAGGGTTTAATGAGGACAGGTTTCGGGACTGTCTCAATAGGTAACCGTGAAGTCCGTGACCCTGGAACGTGAAGGGCTATTGAAGAAAGACCGTGGATTTTATTCAGTACGAATCTCACAGTCCTTTCAGCTCCACTTAGGGTCTGAAGGATTAATTTAATGATTTATACAACAAAAAAAAGTGCTCCTCACGTAGAGATGTTTTGGCCCACCTCTCATCGGTATATCTGCTACACTTTAGTTTAATTTAATCTCTTCACCAGAGGAAAAATTCTGTACCCTTAGCACGAATTTTCACTCTTTTACTTTACAGTATTTACAGCGTTTCTTGTATGAAAAAATGGAACAGCGCCTCGGTGCGCGAAGACGGAACTAATTTTTTCCTTGAAAAATGTCAACTTGAAATTGTCAAAGTTCCAGTTTACTTTACGTCTCAAATACTGAAAATTCGTGCTGAGGGTACTGTTTTGCCTGTTACAAAACTTGTAGTAACTTTGTTTTTTTTTTTTGTCTACTACATAATCTGCAATTAAATGGGTAATTCTAAGATTATATCAACACCTACTGCTCAGTAGCTGCGTGCCCATTACACTTGGTATCTGCTGTCACTATGTCTCAACTGTCATTATGACAGACGGTGTAATAACTTTTTATGCACTAGGCATGCTCACTTGCTGCTAGAGTGATGACGGAGATTACCTAATCTTTGTTACAGCTCTTACAACTGTCACTACGTATGAAAAAGTGTTAGAATCTGATGTAGTTGTTGAATTCTTATAGTTGAGTAAAAAACGACGGGACATAAATCTATCCCAAACTATGTTACCTGCACTAGTACTCAGATTCAATATTTTTTTTATATCAGTGAGTTACTGAAACCTTTCATAAATCGTTACTACAAATATTGAAATCGATTCAGGCGTTCAGAAGTTATGGTGGAATAAAGAAACTCTTTCAAAAACAATAGTTTTTTTTTTAGTTTAATTATTTTGTTTCCTATGTTAATAGCGAGTTCTTGTGGTGTTAAGTGGGATTCATTATAAGCACCTTACGTAATTTTGATGTTCAAGAGAAGTGCTGATTTTCAGCGAAACTTCACGTGTTTTTATTGTATAAGAACAAAAAAAAATTGCTTTTTCATACAAAATGAGAAATTGATCGGGCCCATCAGTATGATATTTTTTTTTTTTTCGAATTTCCAAGTCAAAGAACAAACATTGTTTTGCTCTATTAATGTTACACGTTGTAAATACCTCGATAAAAAAAACCTGTGAACTTAAAATTTATTTTTTATACCCACAAATACAAAGTTACGTACTACGAGTATTTACCAGAAATACACCTCGTTAACCTGTTTGTTTTGCTCACCACACCTAATTGTAATGCAGCTCACAGTCTCTCCGTTAAGCTCAGTACCACAGTAGATTACTGTGTATTATGAGATTTATGGCTTTATTGCCAAACGTGGCATCAATTAGTGCATGTGTACTAATTGACGTCGCATGCACTACGCGAGTAATTATTGTTTCAACCAATTAGGAGCCGCAAGTCAAGGCGCTGACTTTACTTGATCATTGACGGGCATCTGGTAAGCCCTTGGCATTTGGTGGCTATGGCTCATAACAGTAAAAATATAAATCTATTCTTGTCCCATTGCTGGGCGATTGTTAGGTACCCAGCAGAAAATTTGGTGGTAACCGGTAAATAGGTCAATCAGGGGTCCGACTTTGGCAGTAGGCACTTCGTACTTGAAGTATGTACGATTTAAATTGTTTGGGAAAAACTGCCTCTAATGTACGAACGAGGAACTTATCCATTAAATAAATGTCTAAGTTCATGTTACTTTACGTTATAAAAATATTGATTTTTTTGCTAGAGGCTCAAATGTTTTGTCAACTCAGCAAAAGTTTTGCAAGTTATTTTAAAATTTGCATTCAAAAGCTTATTTCGAAAACGTAATATGGAAAAGCCTATTTCTTATCTTATCAAAGTATATGCTGCAGGCAGCCATTAAACCATTATTTTGTCGAAACAAACAGCGCTAGTTTCTAAATTGCCTCTTTCCTCCGAAATAAATAAACTTACAACCCAAAACTGACAGCCGCGTGCCTGTTACAAATAACTACACAACCTATTTAATATTCATAAACACACAAACAATAATTAACAGGTAGGCAGCACGTTATCACCGGTACCCGCGCCTTATCGCGCCATCGTGTGCCCCACCCCGCACTTTCACGTCTTTATCTTGCAACTTTATCTTTTTTATATTCTATCTAAAGTCATTTCCCTAGGGCGGGCTCAATTTGCCTTCTAAAACTATCCAAAAACCCATTAACATCCAATTCCCAACTCTATCTTCATACACCTAAGAGTCAATGTTACCTGTGTCCACTTTCTAAACAGCAAAAGTTAGTTGTTACCAGTAAATTACCAATCAGTTGACGTTTCGGAGATCGTAAAAGCAGCCAGCGCTTTGAATATCGGCCGTAAAAAGTTTAGTCGAGTTGAATCGATTTATATTGAGTCGGATATTGTACATCAAACGAGTTTTTTTGACGTTGATTTAGTTTTAAATAAATGTTTGCGGTTTGAATTATTTGTGCTGTGTTCAAAAGGGTAGCAGTTTGATTTGTTTTAGTATATACGTACAACATTAATAGTTGACTACGATGTAGGTACCATTATAATGCTTCCAACATTCTCTACCAGATAACCGCAGAAAACTTATAACTAAAGAAAACAAATAATGTAATCTAATAATTAGTAGCTTTTGCAATTACCTATTTCATCACGAAAAACAATATCTACCCATAAAAAAGCTTTGTGTTGATGACATAACCAGATAATTCATAATTAAAAGACTATAAAAGCATAAATCACCCTCTATTCCTGGGGAGAGGTCATGAAGGTAGGCAACACCTACATAAAGGCGCGCCCTCACTTGCCACTAAACCCATGGAAGCACTCATAAATTAATTTTAAAGTCAGGGCTGCACACTCGCACGTCACACACGCATCCCTTACGTCCATAGACAGCATATATTTAGACTATAGACTAAAAATATCCCTTTCAAGGCAAAAATAAACACTTGAGGGAATGGCCTGACCTTTAGATTAATAGATAAGTCTATATTTGTCGCTGAAAATTTTAATTAATTAAAGACACCTATTTATAGAAGACACCGTGACGTTGGACAGAGCTATTTTTAGTTGATGTTGTCAAAACAAGATTCCTGAAAATAGTCGCCTGAAGCCTGAATGGAAATGTTTGTGATGGTCCCGAGAAATTTAAAATTTAAACAGAAATTAGTGGATTAATGATAGTTTGTTTGTTCATTAACTTAAATTACAATTCAATAACTAACTCTATTTACTCTACCTCGGTTGTTCAGATAGTCCCGCGAGGGACTGTCTATACGGGCAAACGTGACCAAGTAATTGAGACCCTGGAACGTAAAGAACAATTGAAGGAACACGGTGGAATTTAGTCAGTACGAGTCTGACAGTGCCTTCCGCTCCACTCAGGTATTCCAGGACACATTTTAAAGATTTTACAGCATTAAAAAAAACGTTAGTAGTGTTGTGTCTTTAAAGGAATCGCGGTCACGCGAAGTGAAGCTTTGTTTACAAAATCATAGATAGATTATGAGTTTTCAGTAAAATGATATAATAATATACCTACGATACGTAGTTTATTGTACGAAAAAAAAAGTTTCATACAACAAATTGAATTAAAATCCAATCTACATAGAATCGGTTAAATCAGCAATACTGTACCTAAACAATTTCGCTCTTCATCTACTCAAACAAAGTCCTACGTAGTAGAGTACCAAAAAATCGATTAAACTCAACAGCACTCGACTACAAACAACATCGTATTCGATTGAGACAAAGCTGGCTATATTCCGTGCGCGGAGCACAACACGAACGAAATGAAAACGTTACGCCCATGATTTGTGGCACTAGGCAGCACATAAAAAACATTGCTCACGACATTCGTATCATACCGCTTGTGTATTTTACTACTGCTGTGAGGTATGATGGCTTTTTGTTGTTCATGAAACATGGCCGGAATAAGGTGTGACTTATTTTTAATTACGTCGTAAATTGAAGTATTTGTAAAGGTTGCTCCCTGTTTCGTAATAAAATTATCCTACATGTGTCATACATACATAACATACATTAAACTCACACCTTCTTTCCTTCTTCCCATAAAGGCAGAAACTACAGAGCGCCAATTACATACTCTTTTCGCCTCATCTACATTCATACATCTGGCTATACCATCATGCGAGTTAGGAGTACTACGCATCTGGTTTTTCTAAAGCACATTATTAACGAAATTTGTACATACCAATATAATTTAAACTACTCAAGAACTGGCTAAATCAGAACGATCTTTTGTAATTGAAAGCAAACACCCTATACACCGCGGACAGCAAAGGAAAGAAGATAGAACGTAAGCTTCTGGGTACGTTCACTCCATCGTCGACTTGGTCTCTGTAACCTCTGATCTATACTAAAATCAAGAGCAAACCCATCTCTAATAGTTGGGGTCAACACAGCGTGTCTTTTCTGCCATACTTCTCGGTTAGTCATCTCAATATATCACCAAGACAAGTTACCTAGAAACGATCAAACAAAAGGTGCTGCGTTGACGAGTGAAGTTGCGGTAGCCTAATTGGCAAGGCTTCGGAGTATGATCGAAAAATATGCGGATTCAAGTACCACTCACACCTGAATTTTTCTTTGAAGACCTAAATTACTGCTTAAAACTAGTTTAAAACTTTCCTCCTTAGTCATAAACTCATTATACATAAGTACCTAACAGGTTCCCAACAATCACCCAACATAACAACCGATACAGCACAATATCTAATTATAGCACCGGAACTACATCCATTATTATATAAAAATAATACACAATTAACATTGAAAGTCCAACTTGTTACAAAACGCGTTATCGCGCGACCAGGGGTGAAAAGTCGCGCGTTGTCGAAGTCGCAGGTCGCAGGTCGCGCTTATCTGTGACCTGCGCCGGCGCATGTGACCGCTTGGTTAAAAAATATAAATGTTATGGCGATAATAGTGTGAGCACTAATTGATATGGTACTTTAATTGCCAATTGTATGGCAGCTGGGAGGCTATCATGGATCATGGTAGGGTTGGCTGTATCGCTAAGGTCTACCACCACAGAGGAAATGGTGATTCTTCTGTATTACTTAATCTTTTGTAATGATTCCCCGCATTTATTAATGAAAAAACGATTAAGTAATTTAAGTGTTACGAAATATATCCTAAAAGTAGATATTTTTCATAACATTTAATGTCATGGATATCCGCAAAGTAACGCCTAATTTTATAATTTAATTTAGATTAAGTAATTATTTTCTTCTACTGATTTCTGTCAAAAAAATAGGTATTTTATACCTTTCTTTATGAAGTTGAAACAGTTCAGAAGTCAAGAATGTCAATAGAAACTATAGTCTCACAAAATACTATACCGGGGTCGCGGAACTGCTGCTTATCAGGTAACCTCGACCCAGGAACGTAAAAGGGCTGTTGAGGAACACCGCTCCGCACAGGGTGATTCTACATTATTTTATAAAAGCAAAGTACTATAGTCCCTATAAGTACTTGAATAGTAAAAGTATACGCGAGAGTTATTCAATTAGAAAGCAACAGGAATCGGTTAAATTATATTTTGTTTCCAAAATCACCCTTAATCCAGTCTAGCTCAAATACATCAACTTTCAATAACATCCAAACACGAGTTCATAAAATAACGTCGACCAATAATAGTAGCCGCGGTGTAGTGCGGTGCACTGCAGTTACCGGCCTATTACCGGCATAAAAGGGTGATCTTTACGGTTATTGCGCACATTAACCGGTATTGTGGACCATTAACCGGTATTGATATTACTTTGATGGCGTTCGATGGGTAAAAATATACCCAGTTATTATTGTTATTGTGAATTTGCGTGTTCCAATCGAAATTGTTTAGTACTGTATTGTTTCAGGATTTATTTTTTCGTGGGCCTTTATTTCGTCCGCAGGGAAATATTTGGGTGTATTGTTTTTCACGGAATTTCAGGTCAAAAGATTTATGCTTAATAACAATATGAAATATTGAAGCTGGGTTATATTTTTGGGTCAAACAACGGGGACGATTATTTTTCTAAAGTACCTAATAGATCAGGTGAGTAATGCCAACCTAACGGAAAATATAAAGGTAGTTTCATCATCTCTAGGCAACATATTACATTTATAAAAGCGGAAAACTATGGGGAGAACTTAATAGCACAAAGCTTAAGAGTTTGTTTATTTGGTTGCACGAGCTAATCTCAGGAACTTACATTGGTTACAAAAATTACACTAACAGGTTGTAATTGAAAAAATATTTATGTGGTGGATAGACTATTTATCGGGAAGGCTATAATAATATAACATATGCTATCACCAATAGGAACCGAGCAGCAGTGTTGAAACCGTATGGAACATCTAGTTATAAATATCTATATTTTATACATGACGAGTATTCAATAAAAACATTGTGTTCGCATTCAATTTGTATTGACATGCACAAAACAGTCGGATTCCTTCTACATCTATAGAATTAATAAAAGGCTATGAAGTGAACAAAACAACATTGTGAAGCTGCTTTATATTCGCGTCAGGTTGGCAGCGCTGTCGAAGTAGCGCTTCAAGCGCTGTGCTCCAAACATTTAGCTGTTTATAAACAATTGAACCCACAAACCATTGTTTACAACTAACTGAACTTTAATCTAACTAGTACAATGATCTATCAAGGTGATTAGATAGTTTAAATGTCAATTAACAGAGATAATTTTATTTGGATGATGTTAGTTATGAACAATGCGAATTAGAATTGTTAATTTGTTTAAATTCATATAATCCGATGCGTTTATGATATGGCAGAAAGTAGTTTAGAAACCTCAGTTAGAATTTGTCGTTTCTATGAAGGAGAACCGCCGTGGGCCCGTGTGGTTGATTACGTCTAGGACATAGACCTCCTCTCTATGAGAAAGCTCATAGAGAGGAGGTCTATGTCCTAGCCGTCCTGCCTGCCAGGGTCACGATATAAATTATTAATGTAAAGAGTCTCGCGACCCGGCTATTGAAGGACACCATGGATTTTAGTCAGTACAAGTCTGACAGTCCCTCCCGCCCTACCCGGGGTGAGAGGTCCCATTTGATGATTTTAACAAGCAAAAAAACATGTCCTAGCCGTCCTAGGTCTACCATGACGTCTAAAAGCGCGTGTGGTTCTGCTGAGGGAAAGAAACAGAGCTGTACAAGTCGTCTAGCGCCATCTCGTTTTCTCAGCTGAACTACTCTCGTTTTAACAACTGGTAGGCCCCCAATAGTGGTAACATTATAGGCTGATTATGCTATGGAGAGAAACCGGCGTGAAACTCTATAGTTACTCTTCTATAATGCATGAGATCAGAAATGTAGCCATCCGCGAAAATCAGGCTATCACCGTGTTGCCAGGATCGATGAACAATAGAAAGATGTAGAGTGAAATGAAACGTGAAGCGATAGATGGTGAGTGATGGAAGATTATTTTGGATTACCTATTTCATCTAGAGGACAAAGGATTTCAAGTCTCAAGTATTTTACAATACTATCATGATCACGATGATTAGAAAACTTGGTACCTATGAGAGTACACTGTAGGTTTTTCTTCCCATATCCAAATAAATTATATCAGTAATTACTAACAATAAACAGTAATAATTGTTCGTAACTAACTAAACTTCAACCAAACTCTGATTGGTCGTAACTACCTCACAAACTCCAACACTAAATCTCGCCACCAACAAACAAGAAAAAACAAATCATCCAACAAAACAATTGGCCATGTTTCGGGAAATTAGTTTGTCTTGAAACCCAACAAAGTCCATCAAAAGAGGATATACAAGTACGAGGGAAACTTGTTAACCGAAGTCTATATTAAGAAGGGAAGCCGTAAGCCCAACCTTATCTAAATAGTCTTTCAATCTTGGAAACCTACTTTTAACGAAAGATTAAAATCACAGCGCTGCTTCGAAAGCGATGTTTCGAAACAATAATTGCCATAATTTGATTACTCCAGAAAATTGCAACCATTAGGTATAGCCATAATTATACAATCAGCCACAAACACAGGTACCTTTTACCAGCAAACAGGTACTTAACCCAATTGCAACTACTAATAAAATCCCAAAACGATGAAGGTTGTCTAACAAATGAAGGCCCGTTTGAACGGCCTGCTGGACTGGCACACAATGCCTTGTTTACGTTCGGCTGAGCCTTGAGCGAGTCGAGCCACTTGCCAGTTGCGCAACTATCGACGCTGGCTTGCTGGAGCTGCTGTTGCTAGGGGGGCATAGAGTGCAGTGAGTGAGAGGGGAGTAACTGGAGGATGGTATTGTGCCTACGATGTCATAGATCGTTTGACGTCAAACAAAGGATTTGTTAGCTGGAATTTCATAAACCTTCGTGCATTAATTTCAGTGCAATAGGTAATTAGATGAATTGTAATGCTAAAGCATATTTTGTGGTAAATAAGATGTAGGAAAAGAAAATTTAAAAGAAACGGAATTATTTCGATAACCTTACCGTTATCATTCATCTGTAAAAGCGTCATGTTGCATAATTACAGGTTGTTTATTTTATAAAGGTTTCATCAATGCCCCAGCTTACTCTCTCTACCCTAAAGTATAAATAGGACAATACAAAAATGACACTAAAATAGCATTCTATCTATTATTTTTCAGTGCATTCCCCCAAATTTCCTTTGTTACGTTATCTACGGGCTACGCCCTACGCCCGCTACCGGCACCGCGTAGCATCTGCACTGTTACTCTGTGGCCAGTTCGTCGACCCCGCACTCGAGGCCTACCGATACCCAACAAACAACAGCTGAGCTGCACTGACATACACACACATGCACACAACACTCCATCTCGCACACACACAAACACACGTAGAATCAGTTTGTTTAGATCATACACACATAGGAACAACATGTTGTGTTAGACTCACACAGGTAAACATTTGTTTAGATGTACAGTGTTGAAATATTCGCGTTTCAATACAACTTTAGTTTTTCAATTAGAACGTGTAATTGATTTTTTTCTCGCATTGTTTTATGTACTGCTTTTCTAAACAGGTGTGTGGAAATATCGTGGAAAATCGAGAAGGTTTTCAAGGCTGTCGCCTTTGTCTTAACATTCAAAAACATCGAGAAGTCCATTTGACTTACATACATAAGCATATAACATACGAAACACCACATCAGTTACGCATCCAAAATGTATGTTGCGTGGTGCGTATCTAATTTGATTTTAAAGCGTGCAAAACAGAGGGACGTGGAAACGAAAACGTAGCGAGTTCGGTAGCCATAGTCGATGAGATGATTATCAATATAAGGGTGAAAGCATTTAATGTTCTACTAGCACCCGGCCCCGAATTCGCTCCGGTTTTAACGTAGCCTATGTTACTCGCTGATAGAGAACCTTATTTTTTTTTTTAAGGTGAAAGAATTTAAAACATCGGTTAAATACACGCACTGGTTAAATAGTTTAGCGATGCTTATAAGTAACCAATTCAAGTAGGTAGGTATTCATTCTTGACTGTAAAGACTTCAACTATTAGAAAACAAAGAAAAAAAAACCTTTTCAATTTGAAATAATTAGTTTGGACATACGAATAGAGTGAGAAAAAAAAATTAAACTAAAAGTCACTCATTACAATTTATGGTAATCAGTTATCCTATTATTCTATAGAAAGTATAAAAACTTCAATGCCTATTGAATGGTGATACTTATTAGTACATTGAAAAGTATGAACATCCTGCGTTTCAATAATTACTTACAAATTAACAAAATGTAACTAAAAACAAGAAAACTACAACATAGGCTATGTTCAGCAATGGACATCCTATGACTATGTATTCTTAAAAACACGTATATAACACACACGTACATAACAATACTACAATATCTTCTAGAAATTTTAAAACTTATGTTCAGTCATTATAAGAACACGATTAATTGATAAAATATACTGCACAAAAATTATGATCCACGAATAAGTTTAAAATAGACATCGTAGTGCACAATGGGCGGTCTTATCGCTATCGACGATCTTGTGTGACTTAGATTGTGAATACAGCATACCTATTTATTTATAGTTTCAGATGTTATTTTCATTATTATCTCCTTTAAAATCAATCAACGAACTCTATCTTTAGCAATGATTCAAAAAGATACAAAATACTTATTGTTCTCTTCTTTCTAAATCTTCTTTCTAAAAATTTCCACATGATATTTTATTAAATAAAATCCTTTTTTGTCTAATAAGGCAGGTTGCCTCTTGCTTGTATTTTAAGACAACAGGGGTATAAAATCAATGAAACTCATGTTATAATTTTATAACTCAAGATCTGGCTCACTTATCCAAACCAAGTGTTTAGGCTTTGTCCGGACTATTTAGTAAATGTTTTATGTGAAGTTTGCGCAAAATCAGTCGAGCGGTTCTTCATTGATCACATTTTGTAGCCAATGAATTCAAATAATGGCGGATCATTTTGTTGATGGAGATTTTGCTGTCAAAGTAGCGAAGCACGTACAGGGCAGCTAGTTTAGTATAAAAAAGTTGTTATTGCTGTCTGTTGACACCAGTGTCGTAGCTAGGCAGGGGCAAAGCGGGCCCTAGAAGCGGGCTCTGGCTCTAGATTCTCCTAGATTCGGTCTCGCTACTTCACTGGTTGACACCTTAAGAGGTTTTCTTTTGAAAACGTTTCCTTGATACAAAAAATACCAAAGGTTTTCACTTCACCAGAGACTCTTTCATACAACAGCTATCACCAAAATGCGTAAATAATCCCCATACAACACAACAAACGAATAAATAACAAAACGTGTTCACTCAAACGGCTTTACTTTTTATTCCAAAATTAATGAGCCAACAGTTTTAATTTAATAACTGACCCGTGAAACTAAACAAATGATTTAATTATCATAAACACATAACATTGTAGTGTAGTATATAATGTATAAGTTGTATAAAAACAGAAACTTGTTTCGTTGGCCTTGGCCGATCTGCATGGCGAGTCATACCAGTGAGCACGCGAACAAACCCCTTCATTATGCTATGATGCTAATTTGAGGCAGTTATATTGTTAACTACTCTAGGCTTTTGTAGCGGCTTTGGTTGAGTAAATAGTTATTATAATTACGAGCATTAGTTTTACTAGTCAAAAGATTAGCATATTCTGAGCATCTGTCACTTATCTGACAGCAATTGTACTTAGTAACAGCAAGAACTGAGAAGATAAATAATTGCTATTGATAAAATTCAGAACGTTTTATCTAGGTAATAATCGCTTTGTTATTCGTATGAAATACTTATTTTAGTTCTGGCCATACCTACAAGATAAATAACAGAAGAATTCGTCTTAAATATGTATGATTTTTTTTTTCCCGGGCCCTCATAGAAATATCTGCTCTGGGTAATTTAGAACCATGGGGCCCATGAGACACAAACGAGAGCCAGGTGAATTAAATTCACAAGCATGTGCTTGCACTAGCATAATTATGTCTCCTTAGTGGTCACCTCGGACACCTTAGAGTTCCTTTTCATTTACATAATTATGAATAATATCATCATAGAAATACACGATAAAAAAGGATATCCCACTTTTGATAATAAAAAAAAAATTAATACAAAGGAACATGAGGCTTCCAAGGGTTGCGGGGCCTAGGGTACATGCCTAGAGTGCCCCATGGTTAAGACGGCCCTGCACATTGCAACTTGCTATACCTAACTTATCGAGTGTGTTTGTAATACTAATAAACAAACAACTGTAAAGTCGTATTATATTATAATATTTAATGTAATAAACATCAATTTTGTTTTATTCTTATCATAATTTTGTATAAATAATGCTCAATTTTCTGCTATTAGCTGCATCATTGTTAATAAAACTTATTAGGTATGTGTTTATATTGTTGATAAATATGAACTTGCCACTTAATAAAATCATGTAATAGCTATTATTAGATACCAGTCAATTATGCTATTAGAATAATTAAATATGCAAGTATCATTATCATAATCATGATGTATTTTTTGTTCAATATTGACAGGGTCTTGTCCACTGTTTCGTAAGTCCACTTTAAGCATAATTATTAGAGCTTGAGATTAGAGCCCGAGCATTAGCAATCAACGAGTCAACATCTCAACATGGGTTTGTATAAAGGCGCTCCCACCGGGAGCATTCGCGTGTAATGTAACATCAAAGTGCGCATTGTGATGCTCGATTGTGTTCCGTCACTGACGATGATGAAATGTTCGAATCTGTAACGTTACATTACAGGTGAATGCTCCCGGTAAGAGAGCACCTTTACATGTTACATTCGTGACTATTATTATTTCTTACTCTTGCTCTCTCTTCTTCATCTTCTATATGTTTTTTAGAGGGAGAGTGTGGTGTTGTTTTTTTTGCAAAATTAAAATTACTCATTTCTTAACTCGATCATATCTTACCTTACCAAATCATCTTAAGTTTGTCCAACTTTAGAAGAAAAACCCAGTAGAATATTTCAAGAACATTGCCACCCAGGAAAATGAAAAGTTATCACGCAATAACTGTAAAACTAAAACATTTGGTACTTCTAACCTACAGAATTAGTTCGTGCCTTCAGTAAATAACATTTAGCGATGCCTTTTTAAATCAAGGAGCTAGTAAAAAGCGTGGATTTCAAAGAAAAGGGACGCTCGATAAAACGGTACATGCATAAATATAAATAAATCAAGTAATTAATGTCAGCGCCTCTGAAATACTAGTGTCTTATTAGATGGACGCCTTTCACACCGAGAGGAAAGATTAGTTTATTTGTAAAAAAGGAATATTGTCCATCGTCCTTTTGTGCATGTTTACTTGTTATAAGGATTAGAGAATAATTAAACATAGTCAATACATTTTCTTAAACTTCCTTATAATACGGATTTCACTTATTAGTTTTGTTTTGGTTTAGGTAATAAAAAACAGCGTTCCCTAGACAAGGATGTATCTTATAATTCAATATAATTTAAAAAAGGATACTTTCCTTTTGTAACTTATTTCGCCAACGTTATTCATAGTTTTTATAACTGCAAGCCTCGTTTGATATAAGACAAAAAACTTTTCACATTCTAAGTACATTAATTTATATCAAAATACTTCAACCATAGAAATCGTAATTGTGATTATCATAATTTAAAAATATATAGTACAAAAACAAGGTGTATGATTGACATTTGCATTTAAAATGTATTTTATTACAAATTCGTTTTAGTTAAAGCATTGTTTTATTCATTTTAATAGTTTTTTAACCATATTTTTCGCATAAATTAACATAACAAATCTTAATTAATCAGAAATAGCATTTTCGCATAAATTTTCTGCTAAGATCTCAATTAGTACAATTTCTATGCAAACCACGCAATTCAAATGAGTTTAATGAGCGCATTTAAATTCAAAAATTCAGATTTTTGTAAAAAAACTAATGTATTTTTTTACGCTGAGCAGGACATTGATGAAAAATATTTATAGACTGAATAGAGATACTGAGAAAACGAGAGAAAAAAGAGGCAAATAAGTATTTCTGAACAAAATTGTACAACACATGCAGTTGGTGATATAATACATGACTGTTGCGCTACGGTGTAAATGCGTCCTATAATTCGTAACACAAAAATAAACAAAACCAAAGCTTGGTTTTTGGAAAGTCGTTCAAACAGTTTGTGACACGCTTCTACAGAGGTGATCAACCTTTTACTTTTAAGGTTCTATGCTCCAAAATCATGCAAGTAATACTTGTTTTATTACTTACATGAAGAAAAGATAGTGTAGTTTTGTTCACTCCTCTTCTAAGTCCATATTAATTATATTTATATTTATCTAGTCTCACATCTCATCCACAGCCTAAATTATTCTAATTTTGGGTCTCTAAACTTTTTGCATAGGTACCATTTTTAATCTTAGAAGATAAAAAAAACCGGCCAAGTGCGTGTCGGGCCACGCACAGTGTAGGGTTCCGTAGTTGCCCATCAAAATACTTATGCGAACTAACTAAACTGATTCGCTGAATTTAATTTTAAAAAGAAGAATTTTCAAAATCGGTCCAGGAGTCTTAGAGAAATCGGGGAAAATACATATAGATATATAAAAAGATTACGACGAATTTAGAACCTCCTCCTGTTTTGAAGTTAGTTAAAAATAGTTTACGATAAAAACCTACATATCCCCAAAAAACATACCGTAAAAACATACCTATTAGAGCTGTAAAAATAAAGTTGACAAACTTACATTTGCAGTTGATTTATTGTTTCTCCGATACATTTTGTTTAAGAAAAATTTTATCCAAGTACAATTTATAAGTTGGTCGGCTATTACTCGTAAAGTTGTAAAGCCTACTTAATCATGATAATTTTCTTTTAAAATTCGTTATATATACTACTGTTATGAATTTTTTCACACCCCCAAACACAACCGTTTAGCTGGTAGAGGGGGGGGACACTCGAGTCGAGCAAAATTTAGCACTTTAAAGCTTAATATTTCACAAACGAATTTTTTTATCAAAAAATTGTTAATGGAAACTCTCAATATTTTTTAAAGACCTATTTAATGATACCCCACACAAAGGGGTACGTGAGAAAAAAAAAAACATCCCCACTTTACGTGTACAGGAGGTACCCTAAAAAAAAATATTTAACGAGATTTTATTTTACCACTTTCTTGGCACAACAAATCCGTATATTTACACCAAATTACAGCTCTCTAGTACTGTGCGTCTCTGAGCTAAACTGCGGACAGACGGACGGACGGACGGACGGACGCACGGACGGACGGACATGGCGAAACTATAAGGGTTCCTTGTTGACTACGGAACCCTAAAAATGATTTCTGAGAAATATTTGAGAGCCAAAATACACAATAGAAATGTGTTTGTGCCATCGTAAGCAAATAAATTATACACCGTAGAAATTTTAAACACATTTGTTAGGTTTTTTTGGCATATATTGCCATCTGCTGCAGCTTTTAGTCATCGATGGCGAAGGAACGTTCTTCTTCTGTCTTCAAGCTCTGCTTACGACTATATTATAATCTCTTCAACTGCCGTATAACATTTACTTTCTTTTTGGGTCACATCACACATTTTCTGGTAGTTTGTACGAAATTTGTATTCGTCATTTCAACTATAGCCGGGTCCAGGCTGGTGTAATGCATAATGTAATCAACCATGTTACATGCAATGCTCGAAGTGCCGTCCACACATAGAATTCGCATTACATTACACGTTGGATTACATTACACGTTACACCAGTCTGGACCAGGAGAAGATTCATCTGGCGCGGTCTGCGATGGCTGTTCTACAGCATTTATGTATTCGTGGTTTTCAAGTCGCTGAGATCAGCCAATACACCCTACAATACCAGAGATATGGTATGGAGTGAAGATCTGCAACTGTCATCATCGTGAAAATACTCACGTCGTTCAAAATTGCTTTCCAAATCATCATTAAGTCTCAATGTTACACTTTTCAGATTGTATTGAATAACGGGCTGGTATCTGCAACTCCACGTCATATGCGCGTATTTTGCGTGCACTTTTCAGATTCCACCGGAGGTAATAGTAAGAAGATTTTCTTTGATCGCCAAGCCATGTTCCTGCTAGAAATGTATATGAAGAAAAACTAAAAAATATAATTATAACAATGAAGTTAAAAGTGACAATTGATTGGCGTCGTCCGTTGTATAGGACAAAAAAAAGAATTCTTGCAAGAAGGCCTAAATGACAATGTCCGTTACATGGGACAGTCAAAGAATACACTAGTTTATACTTCAAGTTGGCAAGGTCCGTTTTGTGGGACACTATAAATGAACTCGGTTTTTTATTCTAAATACAGATATATTAAAAAAAGTTCTGTCAAAATACTACACCTTTATCCATATTCTAACTAATAATATAACATTATAATCAAAACAACCATAATACTTACAGTTATTGTCAATTGAAACAGAACCGTTAACAAATCTGATCGTTGCACTTTTTCAAATGATCACTATTCGTGACCGTTCATCGCTTCGTCAATGGAACATGCACCCTTGCGAAAGACATAGCTAGGACCCGGCCATTCCACCCACGCACAGCGTTTAGGAGTGTTACAACAGGATCTGTGCGCGTGGAAATACTGTGTCCTTTAAAACGGACAAAATCAATTTAAGGGTTAAGACGGCCCTGCACATTGCAACTTGCTATACCTAACTTATCGAGTGTGTTTGTAATACTAATAAACAAACAACTGTAAAGTCGTATTATATTATAATATTTAATGTAATAAACATCAATTTTGTTTTATTCTTATCATAATTTTGTATAAATAATGCTCAATTTTCTGCTATTAGCTGCATCATTGTTAATAAAACTTATTAGGTATGTGTTTATATTGTTGATAAATATGAACTTGCCACTTAATAAAATCATGTAATAGCTATTATTAGATACCAGTCAATTATGCTATTAGAATAATTAAATATGCAAGTATCATTATCATAATCATGATGTATTTTTTGTTCAATATTGACAGGGTCTTGTCCACTGTTTCGTAAGTCCACTTTAAGCATAATTATTAGAGCTTGAGATTAGAGCCCGAGCATTAGCAATCAACGAGTCAACATCTCAACATGGGTTTGTATAAAGGCGCTCCCACCGGGAGCATTCGCGTGTAATGTAACATCAAAGTGCACATTGTGATGCTCGATTGTCTTCCGTCACTGACGATGATGAAATGTTCGAATCTGTAACGTTACATTACAGGTGAATGCTCCCGGTAAGAGAGCACCTTTACATGTTACATTCGTGACTATTATTATTTCTTACTCTTGCTCTCTCTTCTTCATCTTCTATATGTTTTTTAGAGGGAGAGTGTGGTGTTGTTTTTTTTGCAAAATTAAAATTACTCATTTCTTAACTCGATCATATCTTACCTTACCAAATCATCTTAAGTTTGTCCAACTTTAGAAGAAAAACCCAGTAGAATATTTCAAGAACATTGCCACCCAGGAAAATGAAAAGTTATCACGCAATAACTGTAAAACTAAAACATTTGGTACTTCTAACCTACAGAATTAGTTCGTGCCTTCAGTAAATAACATTTAGCGATGCCTTTTTAAATCAAGGAGCTAGTAAAAAGCGTGGATTTCAAAGAAAAGGGACGCTCGATAAAACGGTACATGCATAAATATAAATAAATCAAGTAATTAATGTCAGCGCCTCTGAAATACTAGTGTCTTGTTAGATGGACGCCTTTCACACCGAGAGGAAAGATTAGTTTATTTGTAAAAAAGGAATATTGTCCATCGTCCTTTTGTGCATGTTTACTTGTTATAAGGATTAGAGAATAATTAAACATAGTCAATACATTTTCTTAAACTTCCTTATAATACGGATTTCACTTATTAGTTTTGTTTTGGTTTAGGTAATAAAAAACAGCGTTCCCTAGACAAGGATGTATCTTATAATTCAATATAATTTAAAAAAGGATACTTTCCTTTTGTAACTTATTTCGCCAACGTTATTCATAGTTTTTATAACTGCAAGCCTCGTTTGATATAAGACAAAAAACTTTTCACATTCTAAGTACATTAATTTATATCAAAATACTTCAACCATAGAAATCGTAATTGTGATTATCATAATTTAAAAATATATAGTACAAAAACAAGGTGTATGATTGACATTTGCATTTAAAATGTATTTTATTACAAATTCGTTTTAGTTAAAGCATTGTTTTATTCATTTTAATAGTTTTTTAACCATATTTTTCGCATAAATTAACATAACAAATCTTAATTAATCAGAAATAGCATTTTCGCATAAATTTTCTGCTAAGATCTCAATTAGTACAATTTCTATGCAAACCACGCAATTCAAATGAGTTTAATGAGCGCATTTAAATTCAAAAATTCAGATTTTTGTAAAAAAACTAATGTATTTTTTTACGCTGAGCAGGACATTGATGAAAAATATTTATAGACTGAATAGAGATACTGAGAAAACGAGAGAAAAAAGAGGCAAATAAGTATTTCTGAACAAAATTGTACAACACATGCAGTTGGTGATATAATACATGACTGTTGCGCTACGGTGTAAATGCGTCCTATAATTCGTAACACAAAAATAAACAAAACCAAAGCTTGGTTTTTGGAAAGTCGTTCAAACAGTTTGTGACACGCTTCTACAGAGGTGATCAACCTTTTACTTTTAAGGTTCTATGCTCCAAAATCATGCAAGTAATACTTGTTTTATTACTTACATGAAGAAAAGATAGTGTAGTTTTGTTCACTCCTCTTCTAAGTCCATATTAATTATATTTATATTTATCTAGTCTCACATCTCATCCACAGCCTAAATTATTCTAATTTTTTTTTCAAAAAATTGTTAATGGAAACTCTCAATATTTTTTAAAGACCTATTTAATGATACCCCACACAAAGGGGTACGTGAGAAAAAAAAAAACATCCCCACTTTACGTGTACAGGAGGTACCCTAAAAAAAAATATTTAACGAGATTTTATTTTACCACTTTCTTGGCACAACAAATCCGTATATTTACACCAAATTACAGCTCTCTAGTACTGTGCGTCTCTGAGCTAAACTGCGGACAGACGGACGGACGGACGGACGGACGCACGGACGGACGGACATGGCGAAACTATAAGGGTTCCTTGTTGACTACGGAACCCTAAAAATGATTTCTGAGAAATATTTGAGAGCCAAAATACACAATAGAACAAGAATTTGACAGACATCGGCGAAGGAAACCAGACAAACCATCTCTCACACGTACAAAAGTTAAGTATTTTGCCAAAATAACAAACAGCTTATATCACTGCCTTAATTGTAGCGCAATTAAATATCAAATTGTTCCGAGTCTCAATAGAATCCGTCCGCTCGTTGAGCACCCCTGCACAGTGATCGCTTTGAACTCAAATTCACAGTAGATGATACTCCGGCGATGTTCTCAGAAATCGTTCCTATGATCGCTACGTTGAATCGGGAAGTAATTACCATTTATCTCTGACGATAAACATATCGTCGCGCTTTTGAATTAGTTCATTCATATTACACACATGAATTATTATTCAAAATGTATGTTGTTGTTTTAAACTGGTTTATGAGCAGCGAAGATGAGTAAAATTGGTACGTGGTGTAGATAGGTACACCTCTAACTTATCAAATGAAAAATATTAAAAGAATCTGTTGAATTTGTAGGTAGATTGCTTCATAATTGAAAGCTACATAGAAGTATATCATGAATTAGGCTAATTTGTTAAGAACTTTGAATCACGAAATAGGAGATATGAATATAAAACTATATTGTATTCAACCAAAAAGTGGTAAATAAGGTACCTACTACAGAAGATTATAAGTTAGGAAGAACAATGATTACATTATGTTGTCACCCAAACCAGGACAAACAGACATAGACACATACATAGACACATACATTATTGTTGACCCACGTCTAGCTGTTATCAGTCGCTGATAACAACAGCCCTTGGTTATAATTAGCAACAACGTACACACTTCATTCTACTACAAATAACACATTTTTATCTTATTTAATTTAAACCATCCAAACAAACAGAAATTTAGTAAATATTGTTTTTATTCTGATTATATGGCTGTTTTAGTTTTTTCATCTGTTCTTTATTTATTAAGACTTTAATTTAAAATGATATTAAAATGTTAATATGATTAAGATAAGTAAATATCAAGAAATCAACTACTTAAAGTTTAGACAGCTGACATTATGCTCATTAACGATAACGATAATATTAAATTAAGTCATCAAAAAGCTTGATCACAAAAATCAAAATCAAAATCAAAATCAAAACGTTTATTTCAACTAGGCCAATTACAGGCACTTATGAATTGTCAAAAGACATAAAATAAAACAATTACAAAAACAGTTATGGTGCTACAGTCCCAGTCACAAGACATAAAAACTGTGAAAGTACCGTAGGTGCTCATTCCAAAGCGTAGATCTCAATGGAGAAGAATGAGCAAGAAACTCCATGGACACTCTTTTTCAATCGCCAAAATTATTACAAAACTTTTGTTACATCATTCATCATCAGATGGTACATTACGTGAGAACGATGTGGCAAATTAATAGTGTCCATAGCAAAATGAAAAGACAATTCAAAATAAAGTTACTAATAATTAAAATAGACCGTGGCAGCTAAGAGATGACCAGTCCCAACTGACAGCGCCCGTTCACGAACATGACACATATATCAGCACCATTCAGCTCAACCATTTTGAAGGGAACTAAATGATCCGACATACACGCCACCATCAGCGAGACCTTTGAGTGAGCATGACATACTCTCAACTGCCAGAGTCATTCAAGTCAATGAAAGACGTAGGTTTCTAGTCAATGATAGATCTGAAGCACATGGTACTCACACAATGCTGGCTATGACGCTATATAATACTAGATAAATAGACTCTATACAATGCAAAAGATAATTTTACAATCTTCATCCGCTCCGACAATTTTACTAAAAATCAAGAAAACCTACGACTGTCGTACTTAAAAAATAAAAAATACACAAAAAGAGACAAGCAATAAAATGTAAAGTAGGACAACAATGTCCGTCGATCAAGTAAAACAATAAAACAAATACAAACACATAAAACAAAACCAGATGACTTAACTAAGTCATAAAAAAAATATAAACAATTATATGAACACATATAACTAGTCCGGAAAAAAAGGAAAAAAGAAAAGAACTAAAAAACATCTGGGAAAGAGCATGAAAGCCGTCTTAACTTCAACAGAGTGACCAGCTGTTATTATCCACTAAGTAATCGTTTATGGAATAATATGCCTTAGAACAAAGGATGGATTTAATCTTTGATTTAAACTCATTAAACGGCAAGTCTAGCAATGACGAAGGCAATTTATTGTAGAATTTTATACCAAGGCCTACAAATGAGTTATGGACCTTATGAAGTCGGTGAAAAGGAACACGTAGGTGGTGCTTATTTCTCGTGTTAATAGTGTGAAAATCACTGTTTTTGGTATATAGGTGTAAATTCTGCCTAATATATATAATGTTGGCAAAGATGAATTGAGATGCCACCGTCAGAATGCCGATCTCCTTAAACAAATCCCTCAAAGAAACTCTAGTACCCAGCTGGTAAATTGCCCGAACAGCTCGTTTTTGTAAGACAAATATATTTTGAATATCAGCCGCTTTGCCCCTCAATAAAATGCCGTAGGACATAACGCTGTGAAAATAACTAAAATAAACTAGTCGAGCGGTATCAACGTCTGTGTACTGTCTTACTTTTCTGACAGCGTAGGCAGCCGAGCTTAATCTTCCCGATAAACTTGTTATATGCGGGCCCCATTGAATTCTAGAATCTACTTTAATACCCAGAAACACGGCTGAGTCAACAGTTTCAAGTTCTTCATTATTGAGAACAATGTTAGGGCCCAGATTTGTAACATTTGGCAAGGCGAACTTTATACATTTCGTTTTTTTGGCATTTAGGACTAAGTTGTTAGCAGAAAACCAATCCGTGACCAATGATAATGCGGTGTTAACTTCGTTAAATTCTTGTCTGTTTCTATCAACTTTAAATATAAGAGAGGTATCATCCGCAAACAGTACAATGTCACAAATGCCCTTTAAAAGATATGGCAAGTCATTGATATAGACCAAAAATAAAAAAGGACCCAGAATTGATCCTTGAGGCACACCTAGCTGAACAGGTTGACCAGAAGATTTCGAGCCATTAACATCTACGCATTGAAATCTATTACGTAAGTACGATTCTATAACATTAAGAGCTTCGTTTTGGATTCCGTAATGATGTAATTTTCGCAAAAGTGTATCATGGTGTACGCAATCAAAGGCTTTGGATAGATCACAGAAAACACCAATTGCATTCTTAGAGCTCTCCCACGCCTCAAATATATGCTTCAGCAGAGCAACACCTGCATCAGTTGTTGAACGACCTTTCGTAAAACCATATTGTTCACTATGAAGGAGGCTATTTACATTAAAATGACTAAGCAACTGCTTAGACACAACAATTCTCATACCAGCTCCTGAAAACCGGAACCAACAGTAAAGTAACGAGTAAAAAAGTAACAAGCGAACAATGAAGTTTAACGAAGTTCCGGAGAAGTAATTTAACTGTTAATAATTTAGTTTATCCTGTCAGCAGAACATCGATGAAGAAATAGAAAAAACATTAGGTAGTAGTAGGGTGAAGGGAGGTTATTTTGTGAGACAGGCAACTCAGTGAAAGAGTCATAAAACTCTCAAAACGTTACCTATGCATGCAGTAATGCGAAATTATGCAACTAGTTCACGATATTATTACCGTGCTACTAAAGTGGACAAGACGTAGCGACACATCATTACGCGATACTGTGTGCATAGATAACATCGTGAAAGACTTTTAAGAGTCTAGCACCAAATTTCCTTCCTCACCAAATAGCCTTACTTCACCTTACAGTTAATGAAAGTTTTATTGCACATTCAACTTTTCGTTGCCTTGCTTTGGGTGAAAATCTAGGTGATATGATTGAGTCCTAGGATCCAGCTGACTTGGGGTTCCCTCACGGTTTCTTTAGTTCATAATAGAAACTGATGAACGCTACTGATGGCACTCCATGGCTAGTTCTGGGCCTACTCAGCCTATGTATATTGCCATATATACGTTAAAGCCAGAAACACATTATTACCACGCGACGCAACGTGTCAACACCCGATTTGCAATGAGCGCGTGTCGTCGCGTCGGGTGTTCATAGTGTGATTCTGGTAATAGAAAACAATACATTTGATTTGACTCAACACGCATCACGTTTCGTCGGGTGGCGTCGGGTGTTAATAATGTGTTTCCGGCTTAAGAAGAGTTGAGTTTGGAATGGGTGGGATTACAATTTAAAATGTCACCCACGGAATTCCCGATATTTCGACGCTGTTGCAAGCGCCATGATCGCGGGATGACATCATCATTATTAAATAATCACTGAAGACATGCCGTAAGTGACATTTTAAATTGTGAAACAAACCGTGATAGCCTAAAACCGTGGGTGGGATTAATTTCCTACCTGCCTAAACCGGGAAATGGTACCGTAGGATATAATACCTATGACCTATGGTGACGGTGGAGCGATCTCACTGGCGGTGGTAAGCAGAATTATACAGTACCAGTTTGGGTACCCAGGGTTGGAGTCCGGTGGTAAACAGTTTTCACTATGTTACTGTACGCAGATATTTCAAATCCTGAGGTAGATTGAGGCCAAGAGTAAAAAAAAATTAAACTTCTTTAATAAATGTGCATCTGGACTGAGAGCCCGTTTTTTTTTTATTGTTGGATCAACTTGAAAGTCACAGGGGTTTTAGTTAAAAATAGTAAAAATTCGATGCCGCAAAGCATAAATTTCTTAAACGTGAAACAAAGCTGAAATTTTCAAATTCCTAGAATATGGCATTACTGATTTATAGCAGTTTTACTTAGGGCTCTCAGTCCAGACGTTTATGAACTGAGAGCCCCACTGAAACATAGCTTTAAATGAAGAAATACATACATTTGCTTCTTTTACCATAAAGTTAAACACCCCAATGAATTTCTTAAATAGAAATAACGACATAGGAAGTAACTGTTGAAAGGTAAATTACAATTGAATTTTCGAGACCACATTAATTCCTGAATATTCAATCTTCAAAACAATTAGGACAAGGCAAGGCAGATGGCAAACACTATCAACAGAATTTATCTAACTATTTAAACATTAAAACGAAAAAAACATATTTTTCTCTAAGCCTGTTTCCGAGATCTCAATTCTCAACTAATTAAGTTTCTTCTCACGTATTTGAAAACACTTCGGATTCGAGTTTGGACTCATAACTATCTTTTATTTATCTTTGCAAAGGCCAGAGCAGACCAGCGACTGATTTACTCGTATAAAACATAATTCGATTTTTCTATGGAGAATTCTTAAAGATTCCTGAAAGTTTTTTATCCTGGTAAAATCCAGGGCGGCGCTGTCATGACTTGTACTGACTAAAATCCATGGTGACCCTTCAACAGCTCTATACGTTCTAGGATCACGATTTCCTGATTTCTGGTCTCGCGACCCTGTCAGGCTTTGGCCCTCTAAGGGGGCCCCATCAGATATTCCTGAAAGATAAATTGTAAAATGTGTATGTTTTATTTTTTAAGGAATGTAGATACACAGCAAGTCACACATGCAGCTGACACAGTAAGTCGAGAACTTCTGTCTGAATTTGTCTTGAAGAAGACGACCGACGCTTTATAAGTATCACTTGCTGGGCCAAAAGAGTATAATTGTTTTTTTTTTTTTTTTGTTAATTTGAAGAAGAGAAGAAGTGATGGAAGAAGAACATTAATGGTAAGTCCAGGGGGGTATTACAATGAACATAATCAGAAGCTCAAGCAACAGAGAAGATGAAATGTAAAGAATCAATTATCTACCTTTCATCTTTTGAATTCTTAATATAAATCTGCTAATGTGACCTTTTTAGCCGCCGTTGTACTAAAAAAAAAATATTCTAAAAGAGCTCTATAAATTTTTTAAAAGTTAATTATACCAAAAGTCTCTCATCCACACGGGCTCAAAACGAGCTATCACCTCCGCGTAAACCACCAATTTCCGGCCATTTCCCAATGAGGGTTAAGAGATCTAATTAGAACACACCGATGTTTAATTGACGAACATGGGAACATTTGTAATTACGTCTTTATTCCACAAAATGTAGAATTTTAGACCCTTATTAAACGTTATTAATCATTATACGGTGTGGAGAATGGGGTATTACCATCATTAGAGGGTAGTTAAACTATTGACGTCTATTGATTCAATAGCGTTGTCATGTAAAACTTGTCTACTTCCTATCTTTATCTTTATCTTTATCTTTTCTTTACATATAATAAAATCGTAGAGCTGTCATTCCTGTACATTGAATATTTTTTTCTTTTTGTATTTATTTCGAGATAAGGGATCGATTCTGATGCCAAATCAACTTTTTTTTTCTTTCGAAATTTTTTATGTTTTTTTTATTTGATCTATCTCTTAAACTACTGTAAAGTTGCCGATCAAATTTTCCTCAAATATTCCTAATAATATGCTTCTGTTGATAGGCTATGTATCATTACGCTATTTTTCCTGGGAGATAAGCAATTTTAAATTTTGTTGTTTTTATCTGTTTGTTTTTAGTTGGAAGCTAAACCACTGGATATTATTTAGTCAATTTTTCCCCAAATATTCCTTAAACTGCTCTTCTATTAATAGGATATGTATAATTACGCTATTCCCTTTGGGGGATTAGCAATTTTATAATATGTTGATTTTCAGTCATTGTTGACATTTGTATAAGAACCGCTATTTGAAAACACTGTCAGCGTACTAGCCAGTCTGGTTGGTATCCTGCTTGACTTTCGTGCAAGGGGTCTCTGGATCGAATCTCGCTGTTTCTTTTTTTCACTTTTTGAGTTTTCTTATATTTGTCCTGAGAGTTTCAAATAATTAAAAAAAATGTGTATACTTTTATTTCAATATTATTCGCGATTTTAAATTATTACTATTTTTTTTCAATAGTTTTCTAGGATATAAATATACACTGATTTAAATTGTAGGTAGTAAGTTGGATATTTTTTTAAATTGTAATTGTTTCGAGGTGTGGAATTTTAAAGATTAGAAAAAAATGTGTTTATTTATGTTTTGAATTGGTGTTCAAACCAGTGCATAGATTCTGTTTTAATTAGGTTGTAATCATCGAGTCAGATAATTAGTTATTTTTTAGGTATCACGCGGAATGCTAAAGGGAGAAGAGCAATGCTATCGTACGTTCAATTTGCAGCGATACTGTAAATCAACCCAAAAATGATAGTCTAATGTTTAAAATAAACACGGTTCTTTGAAATTAATGTCGCTTAAATAAGGACGTTTCCTATGCAAACTATGTACCTAGATATAACATTATTGATCTAAGCTAATAATAAAAATGCAAGTAGGTATGTTTGTTTTTTACCTTTTCACGCATTACTACCTACTGAATCGATCGTCCCAAAATTTAGCTTAAACGTTGTCAGGAGTATAGACACGGATATAAGGTATCTTACATCCCGAATAACAGAAGAGAGCTGTTGCCGAGAAAACAATTACGTTCATATTCCAGATGGCGCCACACGATCCGTATTGTTTCTCAAATTCTAAAATAACGCAAGTGAAGCCGCGGGCAAACACTAGTTTCAAAATAAATATCTCGCTTAGTAAATGCTTATTGTTGATTTTCCACGCTCTGAGAGTAACCTACATAATAAATATGTAATATCTATGTATAACTAGTTAACTGTTACCAGGGGGTTTGTTGCACTCGAAAAATATCCCGCGGGAAGATAATTATAATCGGGATAAAACTATCCCATATGTTAATCCTATAACCTGTATTAACACATTATATCCCGAACTATCTATGTAACTCCATCCAAATCCACACAATAGTTTTTGCGTGAAGGATAAGACACTTCCATATATACATCCATCCTCCATCCATCCTCCATCCATTATAATATTCTTCTTCGGTAGATTTTATGTTGAAAAGTATATGACATTTTCAATTGTTTTAAAATTTATATTTTTATCCATTGAGTAGACACCAAAGATAAATATATAGAGACGCCTCACAATAAGCATATCATCAGTCTTAGTTACAATACTATTACAAAGATCGACTGTGGCCTCATTTGTACCCGGAGTACGTCCTTAGCGTACGCCCACGGGCCCTACACTCCACTCGAGTATTAACATTCAAACTGCACTATTATAGTGCTTCATCATAAATAACGTGAGTGGTGCTATCCGATATGAACCGATATAATGCAAAAAAGCATTTGAATTAAACTCAAATACTCAAACCATTTATATCTATTTGACCTTTTAGAAATAGGGGGTTGCACTGCGAGTTTTAACCGTCAATGACGCTATCAAGCGCCTATCGTAAGGGTGCTTGTACACGGCGCATGTAACCCGCGCAATTGCCTCAACATGCTCAAGCTACATGTACAAACACCCCGCGGGTAGCTTGATCAAGTAGCTTGCGCATGTTACTCGCGCGGATAAACCGCAAACCCGCACCTTTATTTGCTCAAGCTACAAGCGCCGTGTACAAGCACCCCGCGGGTAACTTGATCAAGTAGCTTGCGTATGTTACTCGCGCGGGTAACCCGCACCTTTACTTGCGCGGGTTTCAGGCGCCGTGTACAAGCACCGTAAACAACATTCAAGAGTAGCTTCGAGTATGTAGTTATATTATCTGTGGTGTAGAGTATGTCAAGTTAATTACACAGTAAATGACATCATGCCCTGGTAGCGACATCTGAGCCGAGCTTTGCGTGAAAACTGCCACTGTCACAAAAAATCGTATTTAAATGAAGTATGGTCGTAGTAATGAAGCTACCTAGCTACAGTTCCAGTCACAAGACATTATAACTGGTAAAAGTACCGTTGTTAATTTTTAAATTATAATATGCCTTCCATAGATGAGGAACACAAAGAAGATATATATCTTTCCATAAAGAGGTGGCAGGACGATCTAGATGCGTACCTGGCTGGCCGATGTGGCACTAGAAAAGAGCACTTGGAAGGATATGGGGGAGGCCTTTGCCCAGCAGTGGGACATAAATGGCTAAGGAAAAAAAAAATGCCTTCCATAAATAAAAACTCCATCTGGCTAAACTTTTTAGCTGCAGGAAAATTTCGACTGCAAGTAAGAAACTGCGTCTCTTTGAGTAAGTGATATAGACGCTTTACCAACTAAGCCATAGCAGTCGTACCCACGGGTAGTCGAATTTTTCACACATCTTTCTGTGAACAAGTGCTATAGAATCTGTTCTGGTCAGTTAAGGCATCATAGAGATCCAAATGATATTCCATTCTCCTCTGTGGCCACGCACAAAAAAAAAACATTTTTTTTTCCAATCATACTAACTCTACATTATCTTACATCGCAATAATTTTCCGCAATCCTTAGACCAGGCTTTTTTCAATTCCATACATATTCGTTATCGCTAATAGGCTGTCACTTACTCTAGGCTATCTTCTTTCGTGTTCCCATCCTATTACACCTTACCTGTTCGTTCATAACTACCATTATCTGGACTTACGCCAGAATATCCATGGAATTTTTTGGTCCAATCTTCAACAAAGAAATTCACGAATTCGGAAGGACAACTAGAGCCCTTTTAAGATTATCATGCCTTGTGACATCAGCATTTCCTTTTTTGATAGTTTAAAAATGCCTGTAACAAGAATATTGTCATTTACCAGTCTCTGCCTACAATTTTGGGATCAGCGTCCATTCTGAAGATTTGAGTAGCCTTAGTTTGAACCATAGCATAGCATAACGTAGCATAAATTCCCTCATAGCATAACATAACAAAGATTCCCGTATAGCATAGCTCACAACAGCGGTACCCACAGCGGCCAGCGACACAAAATGAGAAGATATTACATAAAGATGGCGTTGACTGCGTCACGGACACAAACAAGGCAGTTAGCATATATAATGGAACGTTATTATTTTAGTACAAGTGTACAACCGGCCCCGACCGGTTCAACTGGGGATGTATTAAACAAACAACTCAGGTTTTCGATAAAACGGTTTTCTAAAATACCGCTTGTATTTTTTTCTTTGTCTGAACTAGGGTTATTACAAAGTCTTAAATCAGGCTTGTTCCGACGAGTGAAAGTGACAGAGCTATTCAAGTCGTCTATCGCCATCTCGTTCACTCACTGGAACAAGCCTAGTTTTAAGACGTTGTAATCCCCCTGGTGGCCTTTATTTGCAGTGTAGGAACGAGATGGCGCTAGACGACAGGTATAGCTCTTTCTCTTTCCCACATGGTAGACCACCATGTCCTTCATTGAATGAGATACAGTAGAAAAATAAGTTACTACCGAGCATTAAATCTTCGATTCGATTACGGTATCTGTCAAAGTATGGCTTGAAGTTTTCGGTCGGAAACTTCTCTCGCGAGAGTTATGACTCAGCCAACCAAGAGTCTCATACTCAACCAAGTTATGTCCAATTACCAGCTGTGAGACTCCAGGATAGATAAACCTGGCGCAAATTAGAGAGGCGACCCGACATCAAATAATGGAAACAGCTGTGCACAAAGTAATAGATGACAAGAGACGCAACAATATTTATGGAACTTCAATTTAGTTAATGAAATGTCGATGTATGTGGGCATTTCTACGGACACGGTGATTTTTGCTCAATTCCGTGGGCAATTTTTTTTTTCACATTATGACTAATTGTATATCACCAAAATAAAACGCATATTTTTTCAAACAAAATGGTGCTAATTTGCCAGTAATTGCTCCAGTAGTTTATGAAATAAATTTTGAGAGCCATGGAATTGAGAAATGTGACCACAGAATTTAGAATTACACATATTTTACGTAACCGGGAAAGACAAATTCAATTTAAAAAAAAAACATTCAAGAACATATTTTAGCAGTTTTTGGTATTTTAGGTATGTAAGTTTACATTGAGTCTGCCGTGAGAGAGATTCCTTGAGTTATCATGCTTAGTTAACTAACTTTTAGTCAAATCATTTAAATGAGCATTTTTATTAAACTTATATGGTAAAATGTATTTATATTAAGCATTTTCGTAAAACCTTTAAATTACAAACAAGAGACATTAAGTATAGACGTCAAGTCAGTTTTATTTATCAAACCGCAGAAAGTAATAGACATAATCGAAGTTTTCGGCCGTATATTAGTCAGGTCAATTTTTTACTCAAAAATTACTGAATGTATTTTAATGAAACTTTGCAGCAATATAGTTTATACATCAGAATAAAATATAGGCTATCATAATACGATCTTCCGAGGATCGAGTAGCTAGTCGCGGTAGTACTAGCTAAAATCAGATCTTGCAATTGCAACGTCAACTCTAAATACTTTAAACCTTTTATACAACATTATAGACACATAATATATGGCGTTAACTACTTTACCATGACAATTTGTGAAGTAAATGACTTTAAACCTTATATAAACCGAGATTAGTTACATGGGTAAACCATCGTTCTCAATTCCGTGGACACCAGGGCACAAAATTGAGAGCCACGGAATTGAAAAAATATCGTACTAATCAAAATAACTTATTACTGTTACGACTTCAAACAAATTAAACGAAAAAACCATGCTGGTGTCCAGTTAAACTTCAGTCTAGGGAAACAAAACATTTTAAAAAATAAAACTGTCAGAAGATATCTTTGACACGGTATTGAGAAAAGACCCCGAACTAAAGACACGGAAACAGGTTCTCACCTTCGAAAATCTAAAAAAACAGCAGCACACCACACATGCACTCATATGGCCTGCTCGGGAGCACCTGTCAGTTTACAAGAATCGGATGGTGATGTCCAGTTCGCGGTTATTTAGTATCGTAATCAAGTGTTTTTTGTATGACACGGAAATGACTCATTAGACTGGGACAAATCTTTACGCATCCACAAATATAACAAAATAAGCAATTACAGGTTTATTTATTGTCAATGTCTCTTGGTTAACTATCCATATACCCAAGAATATCAAAAGTTTGCTTGAAATTCAGCTCCATTAAAAAATATAAAATATTTTACACTCGATTTCGGAAAAGGGACAGGTCAAAATCAGTGAAATTACCCCCGTTTTTTCACTTCAGATTTTTTTTTAGGAAAATAAAGAAGTAGTACGAAATTTATGTTATGCTCTCCAGTTAGAATATAGATTGGGACGTCCGTTTAAAAATTTCGGGATGTGTATGTAACTTCTAACCATGTTTTTTTAAAAGGACAAAAAAAATGCCCTCTTCGTAGAAATGCCCATGTACAATCGATATGTACGTTTACGCGAATGTGGACCTTATTGTATTTGATTGTCTGTAGGAAATAAGCTTATGGTGGGTCATAATTCCATTTTGTCGATTGTACCACAGTAGCAACTCTCCCGTCAAGACAAGGGTGTTTAACCAGTGTGTGTTGCCAGTGATGACATAAATATGGCTCTGAAACGTGGTCTTTGACTGCTGGCTTTTTAGAGAGACTAAGAGTCACTCAACGAGCAATGGAAAGAGCTATGCTTGGAGTTTCCGAAATCCGGAACATGAATATTCGGCGAAGAACCAGAGTCACCGTCATAGCTCATAAAATTTGCAAGTTGAAGTGGCAATGGGCAGGCCACATCGTAACGCTCCCTAACCTTTCAATGATTCCAGGTGTGTTATCAAGTAAACTATTCTCTAATCGTAGGTGACAAAAATGGTCTAAGGTAGCAAAGAATTTTGAGTCGTTTTTTGAACAAAAACAAGAAACTGCGATCTGTCTAAGCTTAATGTTACTGGTAATACGTGATCGTGAGTAATTATTTATTTTATAGCCGACAGCCGTCATCAGGGAGATTACGTGCGAAAATTGTTAAAATTTTAATCGAACAGAACACGAAATTAATAAAATTAATAGTTGACGTAATCTGACTATCATACTAACCTATATAATTATTAGTAGAACCCTTAACATCAATAATACAAGATCTGGTTGACCGAGCTTCGCTCGGTTTTTTAAATGTCTATATCTTGGGAACCGAGCTTTTCTCGAACCTGGGACCTGATAAATCGATTCCTTGAGCCGAAAAACCCCTAATCTTTAACTTTCATGAAAATCCTTGGAGCCGTTTCCGAGATCCTGATTATATATTTAAATAAATATACAAGAATTGCTCGTTTAAAGATATTAGATAATGACGAATCACTATTATTATTTCGTTGTCTCTGAATTTAAGTCACTGAAGCCGCATATCAAAAAAATAAATAGATATATACATTATGTTCGAACTACATTGTTCAACTTTCTTTTAAACACCTACGACTAGAGAGTCTGTATTGTCTTGTGAAACGATGCATATCAATTACTTCATACTCAATTTGACGTGACATCAAAAAGCAGATACAAATATTAGTCAAGTCTCACAATTCAGCACGAAATAGCTTTTACCAGAACCGTAACCATAACAACCATACAAGCTTTTACTGAGAAATACCACATCAGAAACATAAACATACATACAGACGAACACGGTATCCGTAATCTATTCTAATATTATGAATGTGAAAGTAAGTCTGTCCATCTGTCATGTTTCCTTTTCACGACTTGACACCTTAACAACGGACAAAATTAAACGCAGTGAATGACTTTTCTTCCCAGTCAAGCCAGGTAAGGAGGGAATGTCACTTATAGTGACTAAAATCTACGGCGTCCTTTAACAGCCCTTTACTTTCTGGGGCCACGGTTTCTCGTTAAACTCGCAACCCCGGCAGCCTTTTGCCCACCGAGGGAGCTTCGTCATTTTGTTGACAGATCTTTGAGGCGAGAGTAGAACACGACGTCGCCGTCGACCGGAGAGAGTGAATGACTTGGATTTAAAAATTGAATATTTTTTGTCCTATGACCTCAGAGCAGGCGAAGCCAAAGCAAGGGCTAGTATTGCACAAAAATATACATTCATACACCAATATCCAAATCCGTCATAAGCCATAACTATTGAAAGACGACCAGAATGCATTAGTCGGTTTGTTTGTGATAGTAATGCTTCAATTATCGCCTGAGATGCGCGCGCGCAGGAGACGTTAATGGAGATATGGACGGCGAGGTAATTGGTGCCCCGCGGTGAGCGGTCAGACGAGGTAACGACAGAAGCCGGGCTTTTGAAACTTGTTTAGATAAGTGAAAATGTTTGGATTAGTCTTACAAATATTTTAATTTAAGGTACAAAGGGAGAAAAGCTGTTAATGAATCGCAGTTAGATGGTGAACTTATAAATTGAGCTCATTGATCGCACTCCTAAGAAGATGTGTAGAAGATATTTCACAAAGGGTGACACAATGAGCCGATCTTTTGATGGATGGAAGACAACCTTTGGATGGATTTGAGGGAGAGCAAGAAACAGTACTTTATGGTAGGTAAAAATACTGAGGTGTCAAATTTTAGAATAATATAATAATAATATAATAATTTATTTATTTCATCAATACAGTACTAAGTTAAGATATAGTTAAATGCTAAGGTATAATAAATATTACAAAAAGTTTTAGCATCTGAAGCCAAACTAGGAGGTACCTGTATTTCGGCTAACAGCGCCAATCCCTTCAAGTTAAGTAAAGTTTTAGTTCTTAAAGCTAGCATTTTACAAAAATAAAAATGAATACTAATTCTAATTGCAATAATAATCTGCACCTCCCTTTGAGTTATGTGGTGGTGAATGAGTGAGTGTGAGAGGGTGTGTTTATAAGTGAGTGAGTTTGTGACTTTTATTAATTACTATTAATACATAGGTATTTTTGCGAGATACTAACACAAAAAGAGTTAATATAATACTTAGTATATAAATATAGTATACTTTGACTCTGTACAATGAAGTGGAAACATTTCGTCTAACTTGGTACATCTAGAAGTTGCTCGGTTTCATCATATGTAAGGCCTTGTAGGTATTCTAATACCTTTTTCTTACAACAACCTGTATTGAGCGGATAAATATTTAGTTTTTTATTAAGCTTATTGTAGATATAGGGACCGATGAAGTTAAAAAATTTAGTACAGAATTTAGTGCTGCAAAACCTATTTTGTGTACAGACCATATAATTTCTGCGTGTACTCAAAAACTGGGAATCATAAATTGTAGAAGTGTGTTGCATAATAATAATTTTCAATATAAATAACTGTCTCACAGTTAGTACACCGCAAACCTGGTAAAGTAAAGTCGTAGGGAAAAGTATAGTTTTAAAAGTACTGACTTTTAAAATAGCCCGTTGGGCAACCTCAATTGATTTGAGTGTGGTTTTCGGAGCACCTCCCCAAGCAGATATGCAGTATGTGATAAGTGACTGACACAGAGCATAGTATATATTCGTTTCAAGATATGAGGATCAGCGATGTGCCTGAGATTCTTAAAGATATAAATAAGTTTACGAACCCGTCCGGACAAAAGTCTTATGTGTTCCTTGAAGTTAAGATTTTTATCAATAATGACACCCAAGTACTTGATGGAGTCAACCTGTTCCAGTTGAGGACAAGCGCAGAGATCATGCGATGCACAGTCATGTGAAAAAATGGAATGATCGTGAGTGATTCCCATGTCTGATCTTATACTAAAGGAAATGTATTTCGTTTTAGTGGTATTTAAAGTTAAGTAATTATCATGTAGCCATTTTCTCACAGTATCAAAACCGGACTGAGCAGCTCCAAATACTTCATCCCAACTTTCAGCTGAAAATAAAAGAGCCGTATCGTCTGCAAAAGAGATAACTTTTCCCTGAGGCAGAATTATGTTAGTAAGGTCATTAATATATATAAGAAACAAGGTTGGTCCTAATATGCTACCCTGTGGAACCCCATGCGTGACCAGGAGGTCAGAACTGACAAAATTACCCACCCGTACACACTGGCGGCGATTGGTAAGGTAGCTTTCAAAGAGTTTTAACTGTGTTCCTCTGATTCCCAGCCTCTCTAGCTTGGTCAAAAGCACCGAAACAGATATTGTGTCAAAGGCCTTTGCCAAGTCTAAAAATACAGCCACACACTTCCTCTTTTTATCCAAATTATCACTAATATAACCCAAAACATTGTCAACCGCTTGTTCAGTAGATTTACCTGTTCTAAAACCGTACTGATTGGCCGATAACAAGTTGTTATTTTCAAGGTAACTAGTAAGTCTCTTATTGATAATTCTCTCTAGGAGCTTTGAAATAGATGGAAGTATGGATATTGGTCTATAATTGGTTACAGAATCTCTATTTCCACCCTTATGTATCGGGCAGATCTCAGACCTCTTCAACAAATCAGGGAATACACCATTTTGGAGACACGAATTAAAGATGAAGGTGAGGGGAGGGACTAAAATAGTCTTGAATTTTTTTAAAAATTTGTTGCTAATCCCATCAAATCCCGTTGAGCTATCTATTTTCAAGTTATTGATGAGGTGATCAACTTCATGTACATCAGTATCCTCCAGTACCAGGGAATTAACTGGAGTAGATTTGTCATGTACACTAGTGACAGTTGGGTTAGAGTCAAGATGCCGCCGGACCTTATCGATCAGAGAACCACCCACACTCACAAAAAAGTCATTAATTTTATCCAGAGACTTTTTCGGATTGGCATCAAGGGATAATAGTTCATGTGGTGAATAGATCTACACACCTCATAAAATGAAGTTACTGATCATGGAGGCTACAAAATTATCTCTGGTGAAAGCACAGTGGTATTGTCGTATCGTTTTTTATCAACTGATATGATGATTTCGTGACACGACACGAATTTGTATTTGTGAATTTGTCAATCGAAATAAAGTGAGAATATACCAAAATTCTAAGTTTATCACTTAAACCATTACTTATACTAGAACTCTTTCTAAATTGTCGTGCACTGAATTATAATGGCGCCCGCATAAAAACAGGTGGCTGTCGCTTTACAACATGTACAAACATTATTTTGTTATAGTGCATGTGGGTAGGTATATTATGACCAGATAACCTAGACAAAGAGAGATTGTATCAGCATTAAAGATGACGGAAATGTCATCAAGTGTAATGGATTAAGCTGTCGAAGAGCTTGTTATTCCTGTTGAAAAATGATGGTGACAAATGAAACTATTTGAATGCGATTGTCACTTGTCTCGGTGATTAGAGTGAACTGCATAGCTGATAGATCTTTAAATAATATGATATGGCTTAACAATAAATTACGAGTATTCTTCATTTTATTTATGAGATGATTATTACTTATCAAGCTACACGATATTGGAATGCTTGCCCTGACTCGACAGGTCCACTCAAATCTGTGTGGTTCTTTCTTCAAAAGACCATCTCAAAATAATGTCTGGACTTTAAAAGAGACAGTGAACTCTGAGTTTGTTTCGGCTGTTTCTTCTCAGAGTAGTCAGGTACGAAACACCGGCCTCATCTAGTTTGTAAAGAACGACGTCTAAAAGTGTTAATACTTACTTGAAAAAATAAATCCCACCAAAAACATTTCATGTAAAATGTTGCCAATACGAGCATGTAAGGTTTGCCCTGTGAAAAAGATATCAGATCTCATGTAGAACAAAGTTTCTGAATCCACACGGCCTAACTCTACCGACCCTAACTTCACAAATTCTACACATCAGTTAAAATGTATAGCTTCACCGTTTCGCTACCGTCGTGGAGATGATGCTAATATTAAGTTTCTGAAGTATGTAACGAAACAGCCAAGCCATAAATTTTAACTGATTTGTAGAATTTGTGAAGTTAGGGTCGGTAGAGTTAGGCCGTGTGGATTCAGAAACTTTGTTCTACATGAGATCTGATATCTTTTTCACAGGGCAAACCTTACATGCTCGTATTGGCAACATTTTACATGAAATGTTTTTGGTGGGATTTCAGTTCTTTTTGTAAGTTGCTAGCATCTTGGATTTATAATGACGTCACATTATTCATCGAGTTGCTCTCCTTTCATTTGATACCCATAATGCAGAAGTGCATTAAAAATAACTATTCCGCCATCTTGGATTTAGAATGACGTCACGTTATTCATCGAGTTGCTCACATCGAGCCCTTTCATTTGACATCCATATTGTAGAAGCACATTAAAAATAACCTTTCCGCCATCTTGAATTTAGAATGACGTCACATTATTTATCGAGTTGCTCTTAACGAGCCCTTTCATTTGGTATCCATATTGTAGAAGTACATTAAAAATAACTATTCCGCCATCTTGGATTTAGAATGACGTCACATTATTCTCCTAGTTGCTCTCAACAAGCCCTTTCATTTGATACCCATATTGTAGAAGTGCATTGGAAGTAACTACTACCCCTCCCCCCCCGCCCTATATTAGGGGATGGGGGGATGTTTTTTGTATACTGAACTTTGTTTACATATCGAATTTCGGCTTTCTAGCACTTCAGGAAGTACCCTAACATTTTAAGGTCTCATACTAACTTCCACCCCCCATTTTAGGGGGATCGGGGCCGAAAGTTATAAGTTTATGAATTTTTTTGTTGGTTGTATACCAAACTTAAATTACATACCGAATTTCAACTCTCTAGCACTTCAGGAAGTAGCCAAACATTTTGATGATCATCAGTGTGTCAGTGTATCAGTGAATCAGTGAATCAGTGAATCAGTGACGAAATCCGTGTATTTTAGATATCAATAAAATCTAAAGTATTATAGCTATTCTATTGATACTTTGTATGCCTAATAAGTCTATTAATGGCATCATATCCTGCGAATATGAACTTTCTGGTACATCGGAAATCAATTCTATGAGGGTTCAAAAAAACGACGAAACACTTCGAGAAAAGGTAGGTAGTGCCCTTGCGCTTCGCTTGGCTCGTCTTGGCGGGGGCACTACCGTGCCCCCAGATGTCATTTCAATTCAAATCATTTCATTTCAAATCTAAATATATTTTCTTTTCAGACCATATTATTATTATCCCACTGCTGTACAAAACCTCTCTTCTCTTTTTCCACTTCTCCCGCGACATCTATCCAGTCTTTCACGAAGCGATCCAGCATTACACATCTTGTAGTGGTCTGGCACGCACGACGTTAAGTTTTCTCCTTGGCACCCATTCTGATGCTGCTTTTCCCGATTTTATGGCATTCTAAACCATAATAATATTATAGCCATGTCATCATCATCGTCTTTTTCATCATCATTTTTCTGAACCAATGTAGCGGGGTTCGGTGCAACATCTTCTACAGCCATTTCAATAGTCACCCCAATTTATTACACTCTGAAAAAAAAAAACGAGACTCATAAATCTTTAATTATAATTTACTAGCAAACCCGACGAACTCCGTTTCGCCACCAGATGGCTTCGTTTTCTTTGCTATAAACCTCACGGAGCCCGAGACCTTTCCAACGAATGCAAAACCGTGGAAATCAGTTTGTGCGTTCTGGAGTTATAGCGTCAGGAAGGAAAACCCGACTTATTTTTATATAGTTTATAATTTATTTAAAGATTACATAAATACAATCGTAAACTATTCATCTAATGTCAGATCTAATCTCTTAATTGCTTTTATCGCCCAAAGGAACTATAATACAAGAAATATACTGACTTTAGACCACACAGGATGAACCTCATCTTCAAAACTCCATGTCCATCGTAGCGAACATTCTCCAATGTTAGTTACAATCAATTGTATACTCGTAGGTACAATGGCGTCTTGATTAATATAATGTACAGACGCCAGCAGGTCAACCTACCCGAATCTGTCAGATTTTACCAATCAAACATTAACCTTCTACCCTTGTGATAAGGTTGAAATTCTATTAAAGAAATCTGACAGATTGTGGTAGCTTGATGTGCTGGCGTCTGTACATACTACAATAACAGTGTTGTTCGAATCGTAGGCTCGTAACAACTGCTTTCACTGCGGACTCGAACCTACGACCTTTCGATTATTTACTCGGCGCACGATCCGATACACAAAACAAATTATAACTGGTAATATGTGCGCGTTCACAATGTATTGAGAGAATAGTTTCTAGAACTTTAATTCGTTATTGAGTATTTTTTTTTAAAAAGCCATTTAGAACTTTTTTCTAATCAACACCGCCTTTCCCTTTATCAGGTACAAACCACAGCCAGAATAAAGACAATGACGTGGTTTGATCTCTCTTAGTTACAAATTCAGACAGTATAATACTCTTAATAAAATACAACAATATACCCCATCTTTTTTAGAGGAAGCGAAAGGCAATAAGGGTTTTTTTTTAGCGTGGTAAAATCATCAAATGAGTCCTCCCACCACGAGCACGGCGGGAGGGACTGTCAGACCTGTAATGACTAAAATCCACGGTGTCCCTCAATAGCCCTCTATGTTCCGGGGTCACGGTGAGGAAATAAATCCCGCGACCCCGGCAGGCTTTGGCACTCTGAAAGAAGCGGTATATTTTTGCGACCCTTCCCGGGTTGCAAAAATATACCCCTTCTTTAAATTACCTTCTTCTTAACGTGTCGATACTCATTTTGTCAGACTCCAAATATTTATCAAAATGGAATAAACCGTACGGTCAATCATGTACACTGTACAGTTCTACCATAGATATAGTTCCACCATTCGCTTCAGGGCATTTATACGAATGTTGTCTAAAGGTTCTTCTAAAAGGTACCTACGGCATCGAATTCATCTATCCCTATAACTAATGGAGCCAAACATCGCATTAAACGCGTTATGGTAATTAGAAAACCAGTTTAGTGGGCGTGCGCGACCTGAGGCGCGGGCGCACAACAACACAACAGAGCAATCCATCTGCAGAAGGTTGAGAGCGAAATCTATATTAAAATTGAAAAGAAGAAGTAACGTTCAGTTTGGATTATATAACAATAACAATTTAAAAAAAAATGTAACTCTTTTTCTTTCCTCATAAGCCTTTAGAATGACAGCATTTACGAATATATTTTGTAGTCGAATGAATATCTAAGTGCAGAATGCTATCGCAAAAAAAATTTATGAAAAAAGATACTACAGTTAAAACTTCATGTTTTTCGGATGGTCTCCTGATACCCAGCCCCGGAACAACTACTTGCAGAATATATACATACAAATATTAAGTTTGTTCCGTGCAGAAATCGAACATGCGACGCATCCTTAAACTTCCTCATCGGGACATGATATGCCTCTTCGTTTTAAGACGGATAAAGAACGAAAAGAAAACTGACAGCAATTTATGCGCTCGCTCTGTGACATGGTAGTCTTTAGAGTTGCACGTTAGTCAAGTTCCTCTTGTAACTGATCTGGTCAATGATGGCTCCAGCTTTCTGTTGAAAAAGTAAAAATGTTCGTTATACTGAATTTTCATAAATATTTGCAACTAGACTGGCTGAGGCGACAATATCAACATTGCGAATGGGGCGCACATCATGATAGATGACGATTTTGGTTTATCAATGTGTTTGCTAGCTTCTTTTTTCACATTGTGATGATCCTTCTGTCTTTTACTTTTTGGATTTTAATTGTACAAGCCTTTGTTCGTCCACATTCGGCTGCAGTCGGGGTTCTTCGGCAATGCTCGGGCACACTCGGACCCTGACGTCACCTGATATGATCGCTCCACGAATCGTGCTCAGAATTCTTAGAAGTTGCCTGTCATCTTGAGATGAGATAATCGCTGTTATTGTTATATAATTCAATAATAATACCCAGGGCCGGATTAACCATCCCGGGGCCCCTAGGCACAGGTCGTTTCGGGCCCTACCTTTTTCATACCACAACAACGCAATTTGGAAATTTTTACTGTCTAAATTAAGAAATAGAAAAAATACAAGCAAAAAAAAATCAGACATTTACCGTCACTCTTAGTGTCAATAATGGGGCTTTTACTTTCATATAACCACACAATCCCCTTTTTTTTATTTTTTTTATCGGGAGTGCTGGGCCCCTGGTCATAGCGGGCCCCTAGGCACTGGCCTAAAGTGCCTTATGGATAATACGGCACTGATAATACCTAATTGGTGAAACAGATTCTTTATGGTAATCAAGTATACCTAAGTGGAATCTTTGTTTGTCGTCAAACTCGCCATTTACATAGGATGTTGAAAATATTTGTTCGAGATCAAGATTACGTAGCCAGAATGTGGTAGTGGTCTGCTTACTAAGTTTGCGACGTTATATCAATTAATTAGAAATCAGATTACTTTTAAATCGAAAATAGAAACATTTATTGATTAGATACCTGTTTTTTTTTTATTTGGTCTTTGATGAATATCCAGATAAATAATCTATAAAAGTGTTAAACTAAGTTATCGTATCCAGAAGCATCGAAATGAAACCAAAATGAACCGAGTAGGAATGTAGACAGGAATTTAGCAAGAATGAAGCACCAAGACAGCTGGAAGGTGTCACGGCAGACCATAGAGAAGATGGCGGGATGCCTTTGATAGATATAAAAGGCAACAAGCGCACCAGCAAGACAAATGGAAGGAGTAAGGGGGCTTTTGCCCAGGTATAGGAGAATGGAAGAATAAATAAATAAAAAACACTGTTTTTATTTCATCAGGCTAACCTGAGTTGAAGTACTACTAATACTTTTAAGATGCAAAAATAATTAAGGTGCCTTTAAAATTTTGCACCAAATATACAAATAGCTTTGTGATTCGAGATGGGATCGTGCCCTCATCATCCATGGCTCTGGCTGTGGATTTCCCATATGACATGGTGTTTAATGAGTATAAACCTAATATCAACAAAACATCAGTGAAATAATTAATAATAAGATAAGTTAAACACTTCGAAAGATTGCTGTAACACTGTTGTGTGCCCTCAGATTTTAAAACACTAAAGAAGAAAAGAGTCCCATAACTACAGGAGACATAGAAAGCGTTAATTCCTCGTATACAGAATAAAGCAAAAATCTCATAAAACAAAACCTTTCTCTGTAACTTTCAGCTCCACTTTCAGATTTTATGGCGTCCATGCACGGATAGGACGTTATTAATCTGCGCGCGCGCCGCTCGCCGGAGGATCAGCATACTAATGTGTACGTGAAAGTGTGGCTGAGCTGTAGGGCTGAACGAAATGTTTATTTCCTATTTTTTTTCTGTTTGTTTCATTTCAAGTTTTATTTCATATACCATCCCTTTCTCAACCTATCGAGATTCAATCAACCCCTGAGATTTTATCAAAGCCTCCATTCATCTACCTAGCAAAATCTTAATAATTTTGGGTTCGACTTCCAATCTACCCAACTGCTGCTGAATACCAGCATTCAACCTGCTACCACCAGCATTCAGCCTACTTCTGTCAAAGACGTAAAAGGCAACTGGTACCAACAGCTGACTACTGAAGTGCTGTCTTCCCAGGCTTGCTATGGAACACCAAGTCGTGGTGTTATGATTAGTTTAGTTAGGCAGAGGTGTAAATGACGGCACAGTTCATTTTGCCAGATATATTTGAGTCCAATTTTGTAATTTACTTTACTCTAGGACGAAAATATTTGTATTGCCGTCAACAAGCTATTGCAAGCACCATTCTAGACTCCAAGGCTATTAAGCCCAATTCACACAGAGAGCGGGTGCGGGCGCGGGTCGTGTTTCTCGCGTGTCACGCGCTGTTCGACGCCTTCACACACAACGCGGGCGCGGGCCGTCGGCGGGTAGACCGCGGGCATGCCATGTTAGCAACAGCGGATTCAGCAGGCAACACATGCAGTGTGATCGATAAGGTCAAGGGATTCGGACACGGACGAAGAATTATTATTTCTACTTATTTTGAAAAAAAAAAGAGCACAGAAAAGAAAAAGAATCTGGGTTCATGAAATTAATAAAAAAACACTAAAATATGGAGAATATCATCACCCGTGTAGAGAATTAGAAACGTACGGGGATCGCTTCTACAAATATTTTCATATGTCAAGGGCGAGTTTTGAAGAGTTACGATTATGTTTACGAACACCAAAGAGATTTAAAAGAACTTATAGAGCGGGCATTGGGAAAATTGTCATACAAAATTGTTGATGCCGTACGTCAGTAGCACTATCTAAGCGTTGCATAGCAACGCGACTACTAGACTGAGGGACTTTTTACCTATTGGTAAAAAATTTTGGATCACAAATTTCTTCGTGATGTCCCGTCTACTGCTCGTATATAGTTTAATGTCTTTGACGAACACATTCAATATTAACGCGCGCACCCGCACATTACCAATACGCGCCCGACCCGCGCCCGCTCTCTGTGTGAATTACGCTTTACTGTGGATACCTAAGGAAAAACCTGGAAATCGAAACCAGGACTCACTCATGACCACCAGTGGGTAGTTTCATTATGTGATGACCAAAAAATGATATAAAAGAGTAACACCAATAATACACAAACGTTGGCAACCCTGATGTCTATATACACGTCCACATTATCCGTATTGTATGCTGATAGGATGGCTATATGCAAGCCGTGCTTATGATCGTCCATAGCTATAGCTCACTCGCTTAATTCTATATTAGGTTTGTTTAGCTCGCATATATTTGTAATACGCGTCGCTTACTTAGAATAACGTGGTGTGAATAAATAATAAAGTGAGTGCAACAAAGCAGTGCAAAAATAATGCTGCTAAATGATAGTTGAGTGAGACCAGTGGTGGCCCAGTGGTATAGGTCCGGACTTACGAGTTGTAGGTCGTGGGTTCGAACCCCGCCTGGCGACATTACTTTGTGCAATTTATTTTATCACCACTGCTCTCAAAACGGTGAAGGAAAACATCGTGAGGAAACCGGCATGTCCTAGAACCAAAAATTCGAAGACATGTGACATCTACCAACCCGCACTGGGCCCGCGTGGTGGATTATCTGTGATCTCACTGAGAGGAGGCCTGTGTCCCAGCAGTGGGAATATTATGGGCTGATGATGATGATGATGATTAATGATAGTTTGGTTCTCGTCAGCAATCAAACTTTTTTCGAACTCCTTTTCCCTATTAATATGTAGTATTTTACTGATCTTTTATCTTCCTTGTCAGAGAGCCATGGTTGCACAGACGAGGTACAGGTACACGGAGAGATGTTACGTGGATTATTGACTGTTCTTTCAGCGATGTGCTTCCATTTTTGACGGTTGAAGACTTTGCGAGTACATTGAACCACGGTTGACTCAATAGCTCTCATTATTGGGTCAAAAAAGTGATATGTTGCTCAGAGACTGTTGTTCCGTTTCTACCGTTTTACTTGCTTAGGATCAAGATTTACTGTTGTATCTGTATTGTCTCCAACATCAAATAAGTTCAGAACATTGAAACTTTGTCTTCGGATAACCTCTGAAAAGAGTTTCCAGTGGTGGAAAACCAGAACCGAATTATTTTATTTTATCTTAGGACGAATTTTTAAAATTAGACAATATTATTTTAGGAAGTTATTTATTCCTGGGCTACTAATACGTAAATCAGGACTAACGCCAACAAAACATAGTTCACCAACACAATCGCCTTCTCATTCTGATTATGATCATTCGATAACCACAGGACCTTTGTACAGCTGTACCAAAGTAGACACATGTACCGTAACCAAAACCACAGGCTGATCTTTTCGTGTCGAAACAAACAAGTAGCGTCGCGTCGCCGTCGCGTCGTTGGCAACAGCCGGTGTTATTGCATAAACCGATCAGGCAGACGACGTGCGCGGCGTACTGATGTCCGCCATTGTTTACATGAGCGCGGTGCGCATACGCAGCCCAGCGATGAGTGTCACAGCAGCGGGCAGGATAGAACGAGAGCTGGGTTCAAGAATTATGCAGATCTATAGTCTACACTTAGATTATAAAGCTTAAGAATTTGTGTGTTTGTCAACCAAACACACAAATTCTTAAGCTTTATAATCTAAGTGACGAACTAACCTCAGGAACTACTGGTTTGAATTGAAAAATATTTTTTTTTTTTGTTGTATTGTCCGTTTTTCGAGAAAGGCTCTTGGATATTAAATACAAACATAATGCCATAATCTAACCACAAGAAAAAAAATGTTGTAGTGATTCAGCCCGAACGGAAAACAGAGAAAAACAGTAACTGCTATGCAAGGAAAGCGCGAAAATTCTTTGAATATACAAAGGACAGATTGATTATTTTCATAAAACTAGCTAGTTCGCCGTGATCGCTACGTGATGTTATATAGCTTATCTACTAAGCCTTCCTCGATGAAAATAGAATCCAACACAAAAATGTCTTTTCAGTAGTATGCGAGATTAATGCTGCAGTACTAACCTAAAGAATAGGACCCCTACTCCCAGACTAACTCAATATTCCGCACACAAGGCCTGCGCGCACGCATCGCATACGAACGCGGTCGATAATGGCGGTCGCACGAATAACTTACAAGATAATAATTAATATAATATGCAGACGGGCTGTAAGGCCGCTCTAAACAATGGATTACTTATAAATCAGCTGATTACCAAACAATTGACATCATTATATGCACTAACTGTTGTTAAACGAGTTAGGACACAAACAAAAGATTTGACTGGCCTGTTGGTCTAGTGGTTAGTGACCCTGACTGCTATACCGGAGGTCGTGAGTTCGATTCCCACCCAGGACAAATGTTTGTGTGATGAGCACGATCATTTGTTCTGTGTCTGGGTGTAATTTATCTATTATAATATGTATGTATTTAGAAATATATAAGTATGTTTATCAGTTGTCTAGTACCCATAACACAAGCTCTGCTTAGCTTGGAACTAGATGGCGTTGTGTGATAGTTGTGAAATATTATATTATTATTATTATTATTTGTTTGATTTTGGATGTCTAGTTTTGCGAAAGTTTAAGAATTTTAACTGGTTTTTTTGAGGTTGAGACTTAGCATACAAATGATGTTTCAAACAATGACATCATTTATTAATTTATTCTCTTACTAGTGTTTGCCCGCGGCTTCGCTTGCGTTTTTTAGAATTTGAGAAACAATACGGATCGTGTGGCGCCATCTGGAATATGAACGTAATTGTTTTCTCGGAAACAGCTCTCTTCTGTTATTCGGGATGTAAGATACCTTATATTATTATCCGTGTCTATACTCCTGACAACGTATATGCTAAATTTTGGGACGATCGATTCAGCACCTCAAGTTTTTAATAAAATACCAGACGCAATTAAATGCTTGCCAGTAAAGAAATTTAAAAGTACCCTACACCAGCTGCTACTTCAGAAATGCTATTATGCACTGGACGACTTCTTAAATGACAATTTTTAACTATCCCAAATTGTAAAATTAATATTAAGTAAATAATTTGTTATCTAAAATTGTGACCCTAACTCTCTATTGTAAATATAACATTGACAAATTATTCCTTAATGTGACATTTAAATTTTTGACATTCTATTCATATTTATCTTTTGCATGATTACATAATTATGATTATATCCTTATTCTAATATTGTCACAACTCGCATGCAACCGTATTTGTACGCCTCTTGGCATAACATAGCGCTCTGAGAACTAATTATAAGAACTGTATTAATTACTACCTATGTTACACGAATAAATTGATTTGATTTGATTTGATTTGAGTAGTATAGCGGGATACTTAAAAAAAAAAAAAGCGTTCCCCTATTTAAATACGTATAATTTTTAAATATTTTCAAAATGTAAAAAAAAAACATTAAAAAATCAGTTGGGATGCGATTGTGCCAGGTTATCGATAGTATCTATTATTGAATTATAAAACAAATTGGTTGCACACAATTAAAACTGAGTTAATATGCGATTATGTCAGGTTAACCAACGAAAGTATGAATTAATTATTACTTAATTTATTAAGGGAAAACCAAAATCTTGAAATTTAGAGGTAAAATAATCAAGCGAACCTTGCGGTAATTAACTAATTGGCCAATGCTAATTAACGCGCCTCGGTAAGAATAGAAAGATTGTGTAAGATAGTGGTTTTTAAATGCCTAAATCCTCACACATACCCTGAGTAGGGGTTGTATTGCTAAGCCTTACATAAAAATATCAATTTTAACATTAAAAGAAATAAATAAAACAGTAAAATGGAAATGCTCAGCTGGATCCTGTCAGGATGACGAGACGCGCTGCCGGCCTGCTGCGGAGCACCGTGTTGATAACCTCGGTCAACACAGAAACAGGTCTTCAAAAAAATCTGGCTCTGGATCACATTTGCCGGCTTAAGAGCCTGGCAAATTCAGGAACCGGAAAAGGCTGTACGCGACCACACCGGGTCGCGGCGGAGCGTTGCTCCAGACTGCTATCTTATAAACTTGTGGGTGATGCCGTACTCAGCGCTTCCTGCACAACGTAGATAAGAAAAACAGGCGGCATGAGACCAAAAATACGGACTGAACAGAAGACAAATTTGCAGAAAAATCTATTAAAAAAACTTACCGAACCATCAGAAAATTTTCAGATTACGCCATTCCGGCGAATAGAACAGCAATATATTTATTTTGCAACACTGATATACACACTTCACTGATTTAAAGCCCAGATTTACAATGAAAAAAATAAAAAATTCAGCGATTAAACGTATCGGGCAACAATCCACATCCAACTGACACCAAGAAAAAAATCTTCACTTTTTTTTCGAGAACAGAAACAAATTCAAATTTAAAAAGATTCAGAACTTAAAAAAAATGAGTCAAGGCTTCCAAAAACAGGTTGCATAACAATTTCTATTAAAAAAGGTGCTACTCAAAAATGTAGCGTTTTTTTTAAAAAACGCTGCAGTACCCCCTTTCCAAGAAAAAAAAGTCCGGCAATAAGCAATACAAGAAAAAATAACAACTAGCCCAGGAGGATAAAAAGGAAAAAACCAGAGGAAATTAACCTAGACTAGCCTAAAACACTATCCCTAATAGTTGACCTAAACTAAACCTAAGATTGTCACTTCACAGGAACAAAATAGCACCCACAAATACCTCGCGCTCCAGGCAAATCTACAAAGGAAAAAGAACGCAACCGCCGAACTCATCATAGAGGCTGTGAAAAGGAGGGCACTCTTTGCTCTCCTTCAGGAGCCGTACGTGGGGAACCAGGGCATCATGACGGGCCCAGCGGGGGTCAGGATAGTCCAGGCGGCACAGGAGGTTGGGAAGGTCAATAAGGCCGCAATTGCGGTCTTTAACAACGACATAAAATTACACCAACTTCCCAACCTCACCAACACCAACTTTGCAGTCGCAAGGCTGGAGACCGCCGACTGGACGATCGGACTGATCTCCCTTTACTTCGAGCCCGACTGTGACCTGAAGCCATTCATGCGTCGTCTGGGGGAGATCACGGAGAGCCTAAAATGCTCGAAGCTAGTAATCGGTGGAGATGTGAATGCCTGGAGCGAGTGGTGGGGTAGTAGGAAAACTAATGACAGGGGTGAGGAGATAGTCGGGGTAATAAATGAAATGGACCTCCACATTTTGAACACCGGAGACGTTCCAACTTTTGAAGTCTGGCGTTCTGGAAGGGAATGCACAAGCAGAGTGGACGTGACATTTTGCTCGGCGGACATGCTCGCCGCGGTAGAAAATTGGAAGGTTGATAGAAACATAACATCCTCGGACCACAACGCAATTACATTCATAACAAAACTAGGGAAAATAGAGGCAACACAAACTAACAGTAGAACCACTAGAAAATACAACACAAAAAAAGTAGAATGGGGAAATTTTAAGGAAAAACTAATAGATGAATTCAAAAAGGAAAACGTAAATGTCAATAATGTGAAAATGATTGGGGATGCAGAAAAATTTGAAGAATTAATAGAAAAATATATAAATACAATTACAAACGTTTGTGATGCAAACATCAAATTAAAGAAAAACAATATTAAAATCAAATTGCCGTGGTGGTCCGAGGAGTTAGAGAAGCTGAAAAAGGAGAAAAATAAGCTAAAGAAAAGAATAAAATGGGCGGCGCCAAATCGGCGGGCATGGGTTGTCGAGCAATATGACAATGCACGAATGGTATATGAAAGAGCGATGGATGAGGCCAGAATCAAAAGTTGGAAGGAGTTTTGCGGCAAACAGGAGAGGGAAACCATGTGGGAGGGCATTTATAGGGTTATATCGAGGTCCCAGACCAACCATGAAGACCTCCCGATCGCCAGGGACGGCACTACCACCAGCCCGAGGGAATCGGCGCGCATCTTGGCGGAGACCTTCTACCCGGAGGATACCGCCTTGGGGGAGAACGAGTCACACGTAAGGGTGAGGAGGGAGGCGGCGGAAGTGAACAGGGGGCGCGAAAATGAGTTTTGCGATCCCCCTTTTACGGAAGCTGAGCTTCTCCACGCCACGGGCTCGTTCAACCCCAAGAAGGCTCCGGGCGGGGATGGTCTCACTGCCGACATATGCACAGCCGTCATATCCGCGAACAAGGAATTGACCCTGGCGATCTACAACAAATGCCTTGAGCTCTCCCACTTCCCAAACCCTGGAAAGCCGCAACGGTGATCATGCTCCGGAAACCAGGTAAGGACGACTATACCCTCCCCAAGTCATACAGACCAATCGGGCTCCTTGCTATCTTAGGAAAAATTTTAGAAAAAATGTTGATTAGGCGCATCAGGTGGCACGTGTTGCCAAAACTAAACCCAAGGCAGTACGGTTTTGTGCCGCAGCGTAGCACGGAGGACTCCCTCTACGATATAGTCCAGCATATCAGGGGTAACCTCGCGGCAAAGCGGATTACTACCCTGATATCATTGGACATAGAGGGGGCCTTCGACAATGCATGGTGGCCCAAGATCGTCTGCCAACTAAAAGCAAAGGAGTGCCCCGTCAATCTGCGAAGGCTTGTCAGCAGCTATTTGAGCGACAGGACGGTGACGGTGAGGTATGCGGGGGAAGAATATAGTAAGAGGACGAACAAGGGTTGCGTCCAAGGTTCCATTGGCGGACCCATGTTCTGGAACATAATCCTGGACCCCCTGCTCGACGAACTCACCGCCGCTGGCATTCACTGTCAAGCCTTCGCAGATGACATAGTGCTCATTGTGGATGGCAACACGGGCCTAGAGGTCGAGAGCAAGGCAAATGCCGCCCTCGCCCTCGTGCACGGCTGGGGGGTGTCGAACAAGCTAAACTTCGCACCGCACAAATCTTTGGCCATGACCCTGACGAGGAAGCTAAAGTTCGACACGCCCAGGCTGTGCATGGGGGGGGTTGACATTAAGATGGTGGAGGATGTTAAAATATTAGGCGTTATTTTTGACAATAAACTTACTTTTAACCAGCACATTTCCTATATCACCAAGAAAGCCATTAACATTTACAAAGGAATAAGCAGAGCGGCGAGAGCTACCTGGGGACTAAATCCAGAAATCATTAGAACGATATATATAGCGGTCATTGAGCCCATAATTTTGTACGCGGCAAGCGTTTGGGCCAACCAAGCGGCTAAAATAGTCTCCAGGAAAGCTCTCGACGTCGTGCAACGCGGATTCGCGCAGAAAATTATTAAAGGAAATAGAACGGTCTCCCTCAATGCCGCTTTAGTATTGTCGGGGCTGCTTCCGCTGGATCTCCGGATCCAAGAAGCATCCCAGCTTTATGAAGCTAAGCGAGGGAAACCCCAGGCAGTACTAGGCGGCAGAAAGGTCGAGCAGCGCGCATCCGTTATAAACGACGCCCACCCCAGCAAAACCCTCAATTCAAAATTTACCTGTTTGGAAAACGCGGAAGAGGATAGCAATCTGGCAGAAGGCTTGGTAAGAATCTACACGGATGGGAGTAAACTGGAGGGAAAAGTTGGAGCCGCCCTAACCTGTTGGGAAGGGTCGACAGAGACAAGTACCCGGAAGTTCAAGCTCGAACCATTCTGTACAGTCTTCCAAGCCGAGTTGTATGCTATCCTCCAAGCAACCGAAATTATTATTGGCAATGGCTATAGGGAAACCGCAGTACTTAGTGACTCGAGGTCCGCTTTACAGTCGATAGTTGATCCAGACTCATCGAACCCGATCACAAAGGCGATTCAGGGTAACCTGCAAGTTTTAAGAGACAACCACCAACTCGTCTCACTTTACTGGATCAGGGCCCACGTTGGAGTGATGGGGAACGAGAGAGCGGATCAGCTGGCGAAGGAAGCGGCCCTCAAGTTGAAAACTAAGTCGGACTATGACTGCAGTCCTATCTCGTTCGTTAAACGCCATATACGGGCTTTAACAATCGAGGCCTGGGACTGCAGGTATAGATCCGAACCCACAGCGGGGGTCACCAAGACCTTCTTCCCTAGCGGGGTGGAGGCATACGGCACGGTGCGGAAGATTGTAGTCGACCGTCTAACCTCCCAGATCCTGACCGGGCATGGCGGGTTCTCTGCATACCTGTATAGGTTCAAATGCAAGGACAGCCCGTCGTGCGTTTGCGATCCGGCAGAGAGTGAGGACGTCTTCCACATCGTGCTGGACTGCCCGTTGCACGGCGTCGATAGGTACACTCTGCAGCAAACACTCGACACAAAATTAAATAAAGAAAACCTGGGCGCAATAATCAGAAACAAAAAAGATAGAAATAAATTCATGGAATTCGCTAAAAAAGTAGCATTAATAGCTATAAAGAGAAATAAGACGGACACAACATAAAGGCAGGAACTTAAAGTCAAAACTCGACGAAAACAAATGTAACAATCGAGGCAAAGATTGTATAGATATAAGAAAAATTGTAATATATATAAAAATAGGTTATCATATAAATGTAAGATAAAAATAACAAGAAAGAAAATGTATTAGAGATAAGAGAATTGTAAGTATAAAAGATCGAAAAAAAAAAATCTGAAAAGAAAAAAATGAAATTAAAAAGACAATAGCCAAAAAGAAAAGTGGCAAAAAAAGAAAAAAGATAAAAAAGGTCCTGCCACAAAGCGGGGAGCAGTTGGAAATAAAATAAAAAAATAAAAAAAAAATAAAAAAAAACCTAAGATTGTCCGGTCAAGAAGATAACAAGGAAAAATTAAGTCTAAGTAAAACTAAACTAACTTAACAGTAGTGCAAGTAGCAGCTACCTAATTATACAACTAACTTCATACTAGAACGACAAAGTCAACAAAGTGACCTGAAAGAGCCAAAAGAATAAAGATAAAACCTAATAGTGCAAGTAGCAGCTACCTAATTATACAACTAACTTCAAACTAGAACGACAAAGTCAACAAAGTGACCTGAAAGAGCCAAAAGAATAAAGATAAAACCTAAGGTAAAAATAACACCTAGTTGACAAACGCGATCGATTGAAAATAATCTAACAGCTTCGGACAAAGAACACCATGGCCTAAAAATCGACACCAGACAAATCCACAATGAGTCTATAAAGGAGACTTCAGAAAAGAAAAGACAAAAAAAACAAAAATAATATATCGACACCGGAAGTATCAATTAACGTAAGGGACATTTTGGCGAAAATGAGTTATATATATCATTGGATTCAGAATTTCGCGCTCTATCGATTGGTATTATTAAAAAAAATCTATCTTTAAAAAAATGTCCCTTACAGTACAAAAATTTTGACCGCGAATCACGATTTCGGGAAAAAAAATTGATGTAACAGTCATTAATACTTTTTCTTCTCAAAAAATTGAAGTAAGTCACCGTACTAAATAATTTACTCCCTTACCTTAGTTAAAAATAAGTCGATTTAAATGACAATGTCCCTTACTTTAAATAAAATGCCTCTAACTTTAAAAACCATGTCCCTTACCGTAAATAAAATGTCTCTCACTGTAAACAACATGTCCCTTACTTTAAAAAATTGTTTAACGATATCTGAAGTTAATATAAAATGTTAGGGATCGGTGACACTTACGACATAAAAAAATCTGAAGATTACCTCGAAACAATTTAAATGCAATAGAAAAGGGTAAAGAAATTTGGAAAATTACGGCCGTTAGACCTAAAAAACAAACTATAGACAACAGAAATCAATCTGCAGGTGAAATTCATCATCATTATAATTTCTAAATATACCTTCATAGGCTTCACCCAAGCACAGACCCAAGGAACACCACAGTACCTACACGATCTCCATTCTAAGTCGGAATGAGCTGAAATCACTGCAGATGAAATACGTCAAACAGATATTTATTGCTTCATCTTTCACGCAACCCATGCACCTTTTATTCTGTCTTTTCCCCTTACGTCCGCTCTACTCGTCACTTCTACTTTCATTGCCATCATACTAATATCATGTTTTGCACAATTCCTATGCCTTAATTCATCGACCTTTCGTTTCCATTACATTCATTCAATATCGGCTCTGAAGAAGATAGGTATCCTCTTCAGAACCGCTACCTACATCATCACTTCTTGCCAGGTGGAGAAAAAGTGGTAGTAAGCAATAAATTCCAAGAAAACTTAAATTAATTAATGTAATAAAATTATAAAGCCAATCAAAGCCGCGTTGACGCTGTCAGAGTGCGCTCGGACCAAGTGGGCTCAAACGAGTAAGTTGCATACAAAGTGTACACGGATAGTAGTTAATACTGTTTAATATTTTATAGTCAACAAAGAAAAAAAACGAATTTTGTTTTATATAGTATCTGAATTATCAGAGACATGTTAATCGAAGAGTTAAGACGGGAAAAACATAAGTCTTTTATAGCAAAAGGATAGTAATCTGTGAGAAGGAGAACAATTTGGACTATTCCTTTGATTCAGCGATCACGAAGAACATCGCACATCTAGCAATTTTAACAAAGAACAAGTAAATTCTGCTTCATAAACATCTAAAACTATAAAGAACTGCTTTGAGCCTAGTAACCGAGCTAGCTCGGAGCAGTAGAACGAGGTCTGACTCGAATCAGACTTAAATCTGCGATAGCTAGCAGTAAAACCTGAAACTGAACTCATTTACTCTTTAATCTCATTTCCATAGTGCTAAAATAGTATACATTTTAGTAGATAATCTATTGTTACATTAAATTGCAACACTGACAAAGTCCTTTACAGTAAAATTTCGTATAATTTTCTATTTCTCTTGCTGCTTACACTATGCTCGACGGATTATCTCTAAAATTTCAGTAACGTAACGGTCATCTAAACATTTTTTTCTAATGTAAAGGACATGCTATTTTTGAAACTACTGGGTATTCCTCAATCTTTCGTATAAAACAGGAAAGAAGGGGAAATTCTAAGAAACTTTGCTCTGAACACCATAAAAATTGGACCAGACAGTAAAAAGTTATGGACAAAATAAAAAAATAAAAATCGTTTTTTGGCTCTCCTGAAAAGTCGTATTTTGTCCCTTACGTTAATTGATACTTCCGGTATCGATATCTCAAGTCAAAAATAAGGCTTGGACATAAGACAAATGAACTTCAGTTCGAACAAAGGAACGTGAGTCTTAGAGAATACCAAAAATCAGCGTTCAAGTTCAAAGATACAACTTGAACGACCAAGTAGTACTCCGGTTCAAACCAGGAACGGGAGACAAAGGGAGGTTTTGGAAAAAACCGGACTCAAGATATAACTTGAGCCAAAGTCAAATCAAGTAACATTCGAACTTAAGAAAAAGTTTCAAAACGAAGATAAAAAATTCGATAATAGATTTTATCGACACCTGCACATCACTAAAGAATGCACCAGTATGGCTGAGTTCAAAGATTAAGAAAGTGACAAGTCTACCATTTCGGATAGGTTAAGCACAGTAATTAATTAACACAACGCCCTACCAAGTTGTGAAACACGCCATCTATAAATCAATTGTTTAACTAGATGCATCGAAACAACCAAAGAAGTTTTAATACAAAATTTAGAATAACGCCATCTATGATAGAACTAGCTATGACGCGACTTGACAAAGTACTGGCATAAAGTTTAGAAAAACGCCATCTATGTACGTTTATTGGAACTTAATGCTAGCAAAAACTCGACTAAAAAAGTTCCAACACAAAAGTTAGACCACTGCCATCTGTAATTATTTGTTGTTACTGAACCAATAGACAATTTCTAAGGGTCAAACTGAGCGCGATAGAATCGCTTGAGTCCCGTACAAAATATTTGAATAAAAAGATAGAGAAAAAAAGTTACTTTAGGATATCTTTAATATGATATCTACCAGAATGTACGGAATCACAGTCCTGTAGCAAATAAGTAGTCCTAGAAATAACTTGCAAAACACGACACTTAACAAAACGTGGAGCTAGCTTTCCAGAGAAAAAGTCTTCTCCAGATGACCTGGAGAAATTACGTCTCCATACAGTGTCACCAACATTTAGAGTAATAGCCGACCGATTGGAATTATAAGCTTGGGAGTTACGGAGGAAAGCCATAGAAAGATTATCAGCCACCTTCGCATATACCTCACGAAGAGAAGACAAATTCGAAGCGTGACGAGTCCGACTGTCCGCTAAATTAGAGCTTTGAGTCTGACTATTAGCACGGCTAGAATCCATAAGTACTTCCCTACCAAACATGAGAAAGTTAGGCGTGAAGCCAGTGGCTAGATTGACACATGAGTTAAGATAGAGCTTTACTTTAGGCAACATCTTAGCCCAACATCTTTGGTTTTCACCAACTAAAATCCCTAAGCATGTTACTACACTTTGGTTATAGCGCTCAACAGTATTCGCTTGGGGTGTATAATAAGGTGTAAATGTAGGGGATTCAATATGGAAAGATCTGAGGAAATTTAGAAACTGACTACTGCGAAAAACAGTGGCGTTATCGCATAAAATAGAACGAGGTACACCGAAGTTAAAGAAAATTTCGGACTCTAAAGCTTTTATAATAGAAAAAGCGTCTACTCTCTTAAGAGGAACAAGCCACACGTATTTTGAAAAAACATCGACCATAGAGATAATGTACTTATATCCGTAATAAGCGAGGGGCAACGGTCCAATCACATCAATCGAAATCATCTGCATGGGCATGGTCACTTGCTTAGGGTAGCAAATCAGTCCGCGAGGTTGCGTGTTCGCGATCTTATACGCTTTACAAACCTCACATTGTCTTAAAGTGCTAACGACGTCACGGTACATGTTAGGCCAATAAAAAGTTTCCTTAAGTTTTAGGTACGACTTGGATACACCTGGATGTATTGAAGGAAAACTATTATGTACTTCCCAAATCGCAGAAGTAACCTTTTCAGCTGGCAAAATAACACGCCATGGGTCGGAAGACAAGGGACTGGTGACAGGCATACGTCTTAGTAAGACACCGTTATGTATCGCGTAAGCTGGAAACATTTGTGGTGTATCACGGGCACCTAAAAATACCTTTTTGTACCAACGGTCGTTAGTATGTTCTGGACCCTGATCAAACGACACAGGACTAGCATATAATCTGGAAAGGGCATCTGGTACTATATGTTGTGTACCCTTGCGGTGTATGATATCGAACGTATATTGGGAGATCATAGTAGCCCAACGAGCTAAACGACCTGAGGGGTTGTTCAAAGTGAGAAGCCATTTAAGGGCCATATGGTCAGTTATGACAGAGAACTTGAACCCATCCAAATAGCACCGAAAATGTTTAATAGAATCTAAAACTGACAAAAGTTCGCGCTCTGTAGTGCTATAATTACGTTCAGCTTTGGAAAATAGGCGCGAATAATAAGCGATTGGATGCTCTACATCATCAATCTTTTGTGTTAAAACTGAACCAAGACCAACAGCAGACGCATCACACTGCAAGATGAACGGTTTCGAGAAATCTGGACATGCCATAACAGGGGTATCGATCAGAGCTTCTTTTAATTTTACAAAAGCCCGTTGAGCCGCGTCGTCCCAACTTATTGGATCACGTCCTTTTCTCTTACCAATTAACGCAGTGAGCGGAGCTATTATGGTAGAAAAACCATTCACAAAACGCCTGTAATAGGAACACATACCAATGAAACCACGTAAAGACTTAGCAGTAGTAGGAGTAGGATAATCCCTAATAGCTTCGAGTTTACTGGGATCGGTTTGAAGACCCTTCTCATTTACAATATACCCTAAGTATTTTAATTCGCTCTTACAGAACACGCACTTTTTTAGATTAATGGATAAACCCGCCTTCTTAAGACGAGCTAGAACTTTCCTGAGAAGCGCCAGGTGACTATTAAAGTCCTTGGAAACTAAAATTAAATCGTCGACGTACCCGAAAACGCAGTCGTCGCTGGTAGAAGTAAATTCATAATTGACAATCATGTCAGTAAGACGTTGCATCTCAGAAGCGGCATTAGTAAGGCCAAATGGCATTCTAACAAATTCGAAAAGACCTCGTTGTGGAACAATAAAAGCGGTTTTCTCACAACTCTCTTTATCTGCGAGCGGAATCTGCCAAAAAGCACTCCTAAAATCAAGAGAGCTTATGTATCTAGCGCCTCGAAGGTTATCAAGAATATCATGAATGCGCGGGAGTGGGTACGAATCTCTAATGGTCACACTATTAAGCTTCCTACTGTCAACACAAAAACGCACCGAACCATCACTTTTTGTAACCATAACCACTGGACTAGCCCATGGGGAACGAGAGGGACGAATAACACCCAAGTCTAGCATTTTATCGATCTCCTCGTTGAGAATTTTTAATTTAACTGGAGATAAAGGATAATAACTTTGGCGGATAGGAGGTCCCGTTGTATTGATTTTATGGGACAGCCAAGATGTTTTTCCCAGGCCTATTTTTTCAGAAGAGATGTCTTCAAACTCATTAATGACTTGCTGAAGATTCATCTCTTGTTCCAGTGATAAAACGTTGCGTGGATGAACGTATCTAACCTCGCTAACAGAGGAAATTTGTAGAGGTGAGTGCTGAACAGACGGGAGGTACATATTACCTCTAATATTTTTATCAAAAGCTTGACTAAAGACAGACGTTAAACCAAACTTATTCCAAAATTCGATACCTAATATCACGGAAGACGACATAGAACTTGCCACTAAAAACTCATGCGTAAAAGTTGTACCGTTAAACTGAACTGGGAGATAAACAGTACCCAGAATATCGATAGGCGAATTATTAGCCGAGATTGCACGAGGGCAAGCATCACTCGCGTTCAAAGAAAGACCAAATTTCTGTATTAAACTATGACTAATAAGCGACATCTGTGCTCCAGAGTCAAGTAAAGCCTTAACAACCTGGTTACACAATAAAATTTCAATAAAAGGTCGATTATCAGTCGAATCAGTAGATATAACCGGCGACACTGTACGGTAAAGAGCGTGCCGTCGGTGGCTTAAGCATTTTTTGGATTGCACTTAGGACAATCACGTGTTATAAAACCTGGAGTGCGACACTTAAAACATAACATGCCGGTGACCTCCGGGCAAGAACGGTATGAGTGTCCGGGTTTGTTGCACTTAAGGCAGTGTGGTTGAGACAGACTGCAGGTTGGACAACTCTGAACCTTACTTTCACTTTGGTGGGATTTTGGAAACTGGGAAGCGTGTCCAGAAATAGGAGTCGGGTAAACGGTACTATCCAGACTAGCGACTGCTTTTTGAGTTTTAATAAAAGATTCAAAATGGGAAGCGGCCTCAATCAGACTATTTAAATCTGGAAACCTCTGTATAGACAAACAGGGGGTGTATTTAGGTAACATATTGTGTGTAATAATATCAACTAACTCTGGTTCCTCAATGGGTTTGACGAGTTTGGCATTAAGGTACGTCACACGGATAACAAACTCCCTCACAGACTGCTCAGGTCTCTGCTTAAGATTACGGACCTCTTGTCCAGTCCTGAATTCAAAATCAGCTGACCCGAATGTTCTAAGGAAAGCCTGTCTGATCTCTACAAACGTCAGTCCGGGTCGACGAATGGACCTATAGTATTGTAAAGCGATACCAGACAAAACCTCGTGGAAACGCCTAACGAGATAACTATCCGTTAGATTGTCAGCCTCCCTGCATTCTTCTAAACTAGAAAAAAAATCGCGAACACATGTGTTGCCATCAAAAGAAATTTTCCATTTTGACAGAGAGAACTGCTTGACGTACGGTGGACCATCATCGGATTTGATTGGTGAAGGCAGCATAGACTGGTTGGAACTACGAGAGACTCTAGGTGGAATAGGAGGTGGCGGTCGAGAGATGATAGGACTATCACGATGCGGAGTCTCGCCAATGGAATTTCCTTCTTCCGACATGATGTAAATAAACTAAAACAACGCTAGGCAAACACGGGCATAAAACTAGGATAAGTACGACGGCTGTGAATTAAAAGTCGATTTGATCCTAAGCAAAAAATAGGCACCCCAAGTACAGCTGGACCTAAACACAAAAAAATTAGACACACAGCGACCAGCCGTGACCGGAATTGCCAAGCTAGGAAACAAAAGACACAACTAAGAACAGACAACAACCGTGCATACAGAGCTTACCTTTGCAACACGACGCCTATAAGTTCATACAACACACTCATACACTACGGGTTCTAACAACCGCTAGCTAAAGGAAAACAAATTAAACACAGGGGATAATAATTAGGTAAATTATGTATTTGATGGGTGAGAAATAAAAGAGGGTTGTGTGTTTTATAGTTCACAAAACTATTTTTTATAAATAATGAATAATTACAACACACACAAGCAAACAAAGAACAAAACCCCGCCAGTTCTTCGTGATCGTATCTGTAGTTCAGGGCTCGTGATGTATCATCATGGGAACAGTCCAGGCTCTAGGAATCTCTTAAACTGGACACTTGGGTAATCACGTTAAAGTCCTGAAACAAACAATAGGAATAAACAGAGAACGAATTAGCTCACACAGTGGAAGAAATTATTAGCTCACTTGGAGTGAGCTACCACCCTCGAAATTGCAAAAAAAAAAAATATGTGATGTAGAGTTAAATAACAAGTAGTATGGACAAGAAAAATACTTAATTTATTAGTTCGGGCGCCATATATAGCGGGATACTTAAAAAAAAAAAAAGCGTTCCCCTATTTAAATACGTATAATTTTTAAATATTTTCAAAATGTAAAAAAAAAAACATTAAAAAATCAGTTGGGATGCGATTGTGCCAGGTTATCGATAGTATCTATTATTGAATTATAAAACAAATTGGTTGCACACAATTAAAACTGAGTTAATATGCGATTATGTCAGGTTAACCAACGAAAGTATGAATTAATTATTACTTAATTTATTAAGGGAAAACCAAAATCTTGAAATTTAGAGGTAAAATAATCAAGCGAACCTTGCGGTAATTAACTAATTGGCCAATGCTAATTAACGCGCCTCGGTAAGAATAGAAAGATTGTGTAAGATAGTGGTTTTTAAATGCCTAAATCCTCACACATACCCTGAGTAGGGGTTGTATTGCTAAGCCTTACATAAAAATATCAATTTTAACATTAAAAGAAATAAATAAAACAGTAAAATGGAAATGCTCAGCTGGATCCTGTCAGGATGACGAGACGCGCTGCCGGCCTGCTGCGGAGCACCGTGTTGATAACCTCGGTCAACACAGAAACAGGTCTTCAAAAAAATCTGGCTCTGGATCACATTTGCCGGCTTAAGAGCCTGGCAAATTCAGGAACCGGAAAAGGCTGTACGCGACCACACCGGGTCGCGGCGGAGCGTTGCTCCAGACTGCTATCTTATAAACTTGTGGGTGATGCCGTACTCAGCGCTTCCTGCACAACGTAGATAAGAAAAACAGGCGGCATGAGACCAAAAATACGGACTGAACAGAAGACAAATTTGCAGAAAAATCTATTAAAAAAACTTACCGAACCATCAGAAAATTTTCAGATTACGCCATTCCGGCGAATAGAACAGCAATATATTTATTTTGCAACACTGATATACACACTTCACTGATTTAAAGCCCAGATTTACAATGAAAAAAATAAAAAATTCAGCGATTAAACGTATCGGGCAACAATCCACATCCAACTGACACCAAGAAAAAAATCTTCACTTTTTTTTCGAGAACAGAAACAAATTCAAATTTAAAAAGATTCAGAACTTAAAAAAATTGAGTCAAGGCTTCCAAAAACAGGTTGCATAACAATTTCTATTAAAAAAGGTGCTACTCAAAAATGTAGCGTTTTTTTTAAAAAACGCTGCAGTAGGTAGTAATGCGTGAAAAGGTAAAAAACAAACTTACTTGCATTTTTATTATTAGTTTAGATCAATAATGTTATATCTAGGTACATAGTTTGCATAGGAAACGTCCTTATTTGAGCGACATTAATTTCAAAGAACCGTGTTTATTTAAACATTAGACTATCATTTTTGGGTCGATTTACAGTATCACTGCAAATAGAACGTACGACAGCATTGCTCTTCTCCCTTTAGCACCGCGTGATACCTAAAAAATAACTAATTATCTGACTCGATGAGTACAACTTGTCGTCGTTTAAAACAGAATCTACGCACTGGTTTGAGCACCAATTCAAAACATAAATAAACACAAATTATAGAAACCCTGATTTTTTTCTAATCTTTAAAATTCCACACCTCGATACAATTACAATTAAAAAAAATATCCAACTTACTACCTACAATTTAAATCAGTGTAGATTTATATCCTAGAGAAGTATTGAAAAAAAATAGTAATTATTTAAAATCGCGAATAATATTGAAACAAAAGTATGCACATTATTTTTTTAATTATTTAAAACTCAGGACAAATAAAAAAAAACTCAAAAAGAGAAAAAAAAAACTGCGAGATTTGATCCAGAGACCCCTTGCACGAAAGTCAAGCAGGTTACCGACCGGACTGGCTAGTACGTTGGCAGTGATTTTCAAATAGCGGTTCTTGTACAAAAATCAACAATGACTGAAAATCAACATATTATAAAATTGCTAATCCCCCAAAGGGAATAGCGTAATTATACATATCCTATTAATAGAACAGCAGTTTAAGGAATATTTGAGGAAAAATTGACTAAATAATATCCAGTGGTTTAGCTTCCAACTATCAACAAACATCTAAAAACAACAAATTTCAAAATTGCTTATCTCCCAGGAAACATAGCGTAATAATACATAGCATATTAATAGAAGCATATTATTAGGAATATTTGAGGAAAATTTGATCGACAACTTTACAGTAGTTTCGGAGATAGATCAAATCAAAAAAACATAAAAAATTTCGAAAAAAAATAAAAGTTGGTCTGGCATCAGAATCGATCCCTTATCTCGAAAAAAATACAAAAAGAAAAAAATATTCAATGTACAGGAATGACAGCTCTACGATTTTATTATATGTAAAGAAAAGATAAAGATAAAGAAAAGATAAAGAAAAGATAAAGAAAAGATAAAGATGTTAATTTCATTTTCCAATTGTTATTATCGTCTTGATTATTATCATTCCCCTCTAAATACGTTTCGAATACCACCAGCTAACTTTGGAGTACTATCCAATTTGGAAGCACCTGACTACAATCACCATTCCGGTTCTCTTAGTTTTACGACAGTGTTCCCTTCAGCTCCAGTTTTAGATCTCCCCCAGGACGTCCGTATTCAGCATTAGACGTCCACTCCTGTCTCATTGCGACTTCCATTAATAACTTCCTCGTTTAAGTAATAAGTTCGTCGGTTTCTAACATTAAATAGCTATAAAATTATTAATTTCCATGCCTCTGCCAAGTTTTTGCACCATAAAAGCAGCATCAGCACTCGATCTAAATGCTCCAGCATCATAAAACATGAAGAGCTGTGGGGAATAACTTTCCGAACTGAGTGAAAATACCATAAAAAGATCCCTCAGTTAAAATATTACCAAGATTTATGGGCATTCATTAAATACTGCATTTAGGTTTGAATTTCGCGTGTCCCGGGGGAAATCTGGCGGTTTGGTCACAACCATGCTTTTAATTACACCCTAGCATTAACTGGAACAACCAAATTATTTTTTAAAACGGAATTGAGTTATGATCTGGTGTTATCTTTTTGGTTCGTTTGTTGTACGAAAAACATCGTTATGCAATGTGGATACAGGTATTACTCGAAGTTAAAATGTGCTAATTTATTGGATTCAAGTCGTAGATCTATAGTTACTTTTAACAATTGTATCAAATAATAACATATGCACGACTATCCATGGAAACGTTTCCGCCATAGATAGAGGTGCATGTGTCAAGTTATTCAATTTTATGTAAATACATACATAGGCATCAGTTACTCATACTTCCCTGGAGGCTGGAAACAGGATAATATTTCCATGTTCAGTTCGTCAAGTTATCAGTTACTTTCCCCAGAGGGTGTAAGCAGAGCAGAAGGCTTCACTCCTTCAATCTTACTAACTGACTGATAAACCCGTATGTTCGTGAGGTGTTCCCCGAGGGCTCGGCGTATCAATGTCAGCCATGATATCTGATTGACAGCCGCAGTGTTAGGCCCGACGCTGCGTTAAACGGGTCCCCGCGACGGGCAACCGTCGCGGGTCCACGTCCGTGGTCCCGCGCGTGGCCCCGTCCGTGGCCCCGTCCGTGGCCCCGTCCGTGGCCCCGTCCGTGGCCCCGCGCGGGGACACGCGCGTAGATACGCGGCTGGTTTCCGTGGGTATGCCACGGTCCCCGTCGCGGAGACCGATTTACGCAGTGTCGCTAGTTCAATTTGAAGATTTTTATTTCAATTTGAAGTTAAAGCGCGATATGTAAAAAGTTGATTTGGAGTGACACTGAAATCGAACATTTGTTGGATGTTTATACTTCCTATTCTAACTTATACTTTTTTTTTCCTATTATTTCATTTAAACAAATACCTTCAAAAAGAATTTGAGACTGAGGAATTTTTCGCAGAGAGTTATACATACGCAATTTTCATGTTTTGGTAAAAAAACAGAACTTCTCGGCTAAAAAAATGTTGGATTATTGTGCATCTGTATCACCTACTCTCACCATATTCCCAGCATCAGAGGAATTTTTCGAAAGCCTTGATACAAAAAAAAAATTGCTCTCTGTTTGCTCCAGTAAGGGTCGATTTATACTAGCGCAGAGTCGAAGCGCATCGAAGCGTATTTCTAAAACTGAACATAACAATTTCAACCTTAACTCCACAGCGTAACGCACACATTACTTCTAAGATTTTCACGATTCACGATCAGCGTTCTTCACTTTTTAAAATCTTAAAAGTAATATGTGCTTTACGCTGTGGAGTTAAGGTTGAAATTGTTATGTTCAGTTTTAGAAATACGCTTCGATGCGCTTCGACTCTGCGCTAGTATAAATCGACCCTTACATGCACCGTGTATAAGCACCCTTATTGACTGAACAAGCCCGTGCGTGTTACCGCTGGCAGGCACCGCGCGTAGACCCGCGCGTGGCTCCGCGCGTGGCCCCGCACGTGGCTCCGCGCGTGGCTCCGCGCGTGGCCCCGCACGTGGCTCCGCGCGGGTCCCCGCACGGGTCCCCGCGACGGAGCACTTTTGTATAGAACCGCGCGTGCATCCGCGTAACGCAGCGTCGGGCCTTATATTCAATTGAATATGACTTGAAAATGATCCTGACCTTTTCGAGTCATTTGATTTAAAAGTGAATGATTCATGCTTTTCTTGTGGTTGTTTTTAATAGTTAGTAATTTTGCAATGTTAATGTAGGTATATTTCTGTTGCTTTTTGCATTTGTCATAAATCATAATTAAAAATAAAAAAGAAGTTACCTACAGTGTTTTCCATCCTAAGTTTTAATGCAAATCAGCTTCATAGGTATAACTTGTTTACAAAAACTTATCTCAGATCATGAAACGCTTGATTTACAAAACAGGTTTTTCCACAATCAAAATATCATTAAATTATAATGTATATTTTTTACCAAACGTTTTATTTTAGCTACCAAAATAGATAACCTACCAATTAATCAAAAATAGATGTCCAAAAAACTTAAAAGGAAAACGTCCATGAGCATAAATTAAAAGTAAAATAAAAACGCGTCAAATAGGCTCATAAAAGCACCAAATATAGACGGCGCGCCGAGACATAGCGTTAGTATGTTAATGATATATTGAAACAATCAAGGTTATAATAACAGCAACGTTTAACATAAATTGAAGACACGTGTAAAATCTCTATTTTACATATTCGTTCCGTTTTGTAAAACTTGTTGCTATGGAAGATATCTAGGTACCATTGTAGGTACCTATCTATGGCCAGTATGTTTTACAAAACAAATAAAAAAAATGCCTCTTTTCAAATTATTATTACATTATTATATTTAAGCGCTCAAAGATCGTTGCATCTGTATCAGTTAAGCTGTTCTTCTTTTTCTTTTTATTATTCTGTTTAAAACTTTTTGGTCATCCATCAGTTGATTGGTTGTTCCAAACAACTGATGGATGACCTGAAAAAGTTTTGATACAACTTGCTTTGATAAAAATAACTCTTCTCATTTCACCCAAACGTACAAGGATACCTAAGCCGCACACATTGTAACTGTCTTTACCTTTCCACAATGTATGTAAATATCTAAATAAAGAAAAAGCTTCCAAACAAACATTTTTCCAAATGAAATGCTCGTATTAGTACGAAAATAAACCGATTACAATCAATTACCATATAAATAACACAATCCCGCGAATTAATGTGCCATACTCCCTGCCTACCCCCCGTGCGTACGCGGCGAAATTATACAAATTACTACATAGAATTTTATGGCATGCCTAATGCCTTCATATGGGAAATCCGCAATGTTCATGGTTTTATATGATATTGGGTTCCGACTTCCCCCTACGAGAGAAATATGGCTTGTGTGAAAAATGATATTATATTGGTGATTGTATTAATTGATAACTATGGTTTTGTGTTACTAAAAGGATGAAGGTAGGTAATAATTAATGGGTAATTGAATAGGTATGTTTTTGTTGTTGCCGTCGTGTTAATGATTCCCAAGATTCTACCAAGACCCTACCTTATCGACAAAGTGTCGTTGGTTTTTACTAACCGTAGGTAAATGTAAAATGCCACAAGGACAACTGATATAGTGATTACTTGTGAGTTTAAATATTTGTTAAGGCACAAAAGATCCCGGGTCGACGGCGCGTTGTGTCCCACGCGCGCCTCAAAGAGCGTCAGCATAATGACGGGGCCCCTCTCAGAGGGCCAAAGCCTGCCGGGGTCGCGGAATTATTCCCTTACCGTAACCCCGGAACTTAACAGGCTATGAAGGACACCGTGGATTTTAGTCAATAGAAGTCTGACAGTCCCTCCCGCTCTGCCCGGGGTTGGAGGACTCATTTGATGACTTTACCAAGCTAAAAAAAAAAAAAAAAAGGCACAAAAGATACGGCCTAAGTACTTTTTTTTCTTAACGAAATGCTCTAGAAAATACTCTAGAGTAATGCCAAAACATAACAAGCTCTATCTGATTCTAAACATTAAGTACCAGAGATTTTTGTATATTTACATATAATCAGGATCTCGGAAACGGCTCCAAGGATTTTCATGAAAGTTACAGATTAGGGGTTTTACGGCTCAAGAAATCGATTTATCAAGGTCCCAGGTTCGAGAATAGCTCGGTTAAAAACCGAGCGCAGCTCGGTCAAACAGAAATTACCTAATAATGAAGCATTACTTATAGTATGCTTAACTCTAGTGAAAACAGACATTTGTTTAGGAAGTAATAACAAACAATAAACTTCTTTATAGATAACATTCTTTACAACTGAAACCATCGCTTAGTTAATAGATACCCTGAAAATGCCAAAATAACTTGTGTCAGTTATGCTCAAGGCTACTCGTAATTTGGAATGTTTTTTGTTCATACACAACATGACTCACATCTCAAAAATAACTTCTTAATAATGGGACTACTTTAATTTAAGCTAAAGAAAAATAAAAAAGCAGGACACGTGTATGTAAGTTAACAATTTAGGTAAAAGACGCCATTTTACCTATCTGTATTTACATAATTATACAAAACGAATCATTAGCTGCCTATCTTTTTCCCAACTACAGATATTGGGTTGGACTACCAGTCGAACGAATGAATATCAGTATTTTACATGGAGCCCCTGCCTATCGGACCTCCACAACCCAGTAACTGGGTAATACGATACTCCATGGTAAGACTGGTTCTCAGACTTTATGAGCTTCTGACTAATAGTAACGACTACAATGATCTACAAATTACAGACGGGACCAATAGCTTTATGTGCTTTCCGAAGCTCAGAGGAAACTCACTATGACAGATGGTCACCTATCTACAGACCAGCCTCGGCAAGTGCGACTAAACCTGGAAGATTGGCCTGTGCGGCTAATTTAGCCACGAACTCCTAAATTAATACTAAAATATTTTTGTACTTATGTTATTTCAGGCATATTATGTCATGTTCAAATACAGTACCTACACATACAGCATGGATTTAAGCCAAGGTCAGCAATCCAGCTGGGTATATAATGTTTAATTTGGTGACTCTTTTTGCTTCGAGCAAGTTATTTTTTGCTTTGAAAAAAACTTTGTACATTTGATTAGACATGGATGGACCATAGATTCATAGATGAATAGAGTTGTTATGCTCTATGAGAAAATTGATTGATTAGAGGTGCTTAATACTAACTTAGGATTGCCAAACGTTGTCATATTTTCTAACTTCTCTCATATTGCTCATACTTATAAGTCTCACCGCTGACTTTCGTTGCCTCTAGGGTTAAACTAAATTTTAGAGGATTTCAGGCATGATGATGAAAAACACACCCTAAAAGTCTTGATTCTAAAAAAAATTAGTCATTCAAAAATAAATTACTATTTTTTTCAAGCAACATATACTTCATAAATCTTAGCAATAAATCATAAAATAAATTATATTTTTCATTTTGGCTTCCCCATCTTCAAAAAATTAAAAGCTCTACGCAGGTTGGCGATGCTAGCTAATTATAAATAATGAATGGCACGTAGTCATTTATCCTAATTCTGTGGCTTCCTCCATAGTAGTCACGAGCCCGACTTATTTGGCTTACTTTACTTAGTATCCAACTTGTTCGAACAAAGCGACCTTGGGCACCGCTAGCTGTTTGATAGAACCTGTTTTGGAAGTATTCTCGCTATCATTTTATCCTTTGTTTGTATGAACGAGGAACGTACAGCCAGCAGCAGTATAAACCAAGCTATTGAGAAAGAAAGAATGAAAATTCATTCAAGAGAGCATTACAAAAATTAAATTATGAAAAACTCACATCTAAACAAAATAAAGAGGCAAAACAATGTATTTTTTCCAGAACTTGGATGCAAAATAATGTAATAATTATTTATTTAAGTTTTACATGGCACTGCTTAAAAGATTCCTGAAGATAAACAAAAAAAGAAAAAGACAATACTTAAAAAAAAATCATAAAGGTTTTCTTCTACAATATTGCTCTTATTTCTTTTTTCGTGATATATGCTTTGCGTAGCTTTTATTTCACCAGAACAGCTTTAGACATATTAATTAACTACTTACATAGTTTACATTTAATTTTGTTCGCGACTGTACAGGTAGGTACAACTGGTACTACTGACACAAAAAGCGACGAAAATTTTTATTGTTACTTGTTGTCATATTGTTAGTAGTTATCGAGTTTTTTTTAGAACTGACTCATTGTTGTTTTTGTACAAAAATAGCTTTTTGTTGAATTTTAATTTTGAGTCCGTCGAAGTTGTGAGACGTTTTATTAATTTTCAGAGTCAAAAAGTATTTTTTACGATTGAATGGTTATTTAACTGACCTTATTTTCAACGAACAATAAAAAACTAAAAATACTTGAGTTGCCTTGAATTATTTATTTTTTAAATCCTCGCTGTCACGTATTATTGTGTTCTTACGAGTATTTCTTATATCTCCAAGTCACCAAGGTATTCCAATATAAATATGAAACTTTGCCATAGAAGTAGGACTCATAATTGACCATAGCAGTGCCTCTGAAACTTCTTAGCAACATAATTGGTAAGCCCAACCAAAAGTTTATGTGAATTACGTAATAGCTTGACAAGGTAGGCAATCTAAGCAAATCAAATGCCTATAACATAAGACTCTCAAAACCTCGAGCAAAAAAAAAGAAAAAATAATCTAAAGAGTAAAAACACCACTTAAAAATTCATTTCCCATAGGTCTGTTTTAAACAGGGAACTTTTAATTAGGCCCGTAAAGTCACAAGTCGGTTCCCTTTCTTAGAACGGCGACAGGCAAATTTAATTTCCTGTACGCTGTTGATGTTTGCACAGGCCGGCAGAGGGCGCCCCGCGTGCAAATTTAATTCTTTTTTGGAGGGTACCTTGAAGGGTACCTTGAAGGTTTACTCTTTTAGAAGAGGCTTGACGATTGTTAAGGGTGTGCTAGCAAAAAATATTAATCAGTTGCTTTTTTGTGCGGAATTCCTTTGCTTAAAAATTTTTAATATCTGTAAAACGACAATACTTTTATTACTATAGACTGTTTTTCAGTAGGTATTCTATTTTACTGCCTATCCTCGGTCCCCATGAAATATTCCGTGGAACGTAGCACTTTGTTCCTATACTAGAAAATTAGGATTTACATTTAGGAAAAAATACTTTCACAAAAACTGCTCTCTTCCCTTCAAACCCTAGTTTATTGTAAAGTCTTTAATTCAATTCCTTCTATAAAATGCTCCTGCACATAGAAAGTGCGTTTTAATGAATATTGCACTCCGCTAAACGCATTAGTCTTCCAGCCATCGACTCTTTATTTATAGCAACTGGTTTCTGCACTGTAATCATACAGCCCAAGACTTTCGCTGAAATAAAACATATCCCTAATAATATATATGTAAGTACTAATATTATAAATGAAAGTACAACTGAAATACAGCCTGTATTTCAGTCGTTTAATTTTTCACGACGGATAAAAGGTAAAGTAGGAAAACAAAGTTTTGTCTTCTGTAACAAAACCTCTTCACGTCTATAACGGGACAGTACTGTGGCAAATCTTTCCATTTTTAGGGTTCCGTAGTCAACAAGGAACCCTTATAGTTTCGCCATGTCCGTCCGTCCGTCCGTCCGTCCGTCCGTCCGTCCGTCCGTCCGTCCGTCCGTCCGTCCGTCCGTCCGTCTGTCCGCAGTTTAGCTCAGAGACGCACAGTACTAGAGAGCTGTAATTTGGTGTAAATATACGGATTTGTTGTGCCGAAAAAGTGGTAAAATGAAATCTAGAAAAATATTTTTTTTTAGGGTACCTCCTGTACATGTAAAGTGGGGATGTTATTTTTTTTTCTCACGTACACCTTAGTGTGGGGTATCATTAAATAGGTCTTTAAAAAATATTGATAGTTTCCATTAACAATTTTTTGATAAAAAAATTAGTTTGTGAAATATTAAGCTTTAAAGTGTTAAATTTTGCTCGACTCGAGTGTCCCCCCCCTCTACCAGCTAAACGGTTATGTTCGGGGGTGTGAAAAAATTCACAATAGTAGTATATATAACGAAGTTTAAAAGAAAATTGTCATGACTAAGTAGGCTTTACAACTTTACGAGTAATAGTCGACCAACTTATAAAATGTACTTGGATTACATATTTTCTTAACAAAATGTATCGGATTCAACTGCAAATGTAAGTTTGTAATCTTTATTTTTACAGCTTTAATAGGTATGTTTTTTGGGGATAGGTAGGTTTTTATCGTCAACTATTTTTAACTAACTTTAAAAAAAGGATGTCGGGGCCGTCCGACCTCCATAGTTACGACAAACCGACTAGGTGACTGGCAGACGAAAAATACCATGACATATGACAAGAAAAAGGGACAAAACGGACAGACGGAGAAAACTATAAAAATATATTTTAATAACGTAAAATAATTTAGTTTCTTTAAATTAGACGACGACAAGACCGTTCAAGTGGTCCTTCATCGCCATTTTCGACACTAGCACCTATGATAACCCGTAGTAAGTCGAAGGCAGAAAATATGGCATCGACCGGCGCCCCCGCGGACGGAGAGCACGACAGACCGCCCTCCCGACACAGCCGCGCGCCTTCGCCGGCTTCATCCATCGTTTCTAATCGAAGTACGACATCGACGGTAAGACGACAACAACTTTTAATGTTACAACTGGTTACAAAAAGACAAAGACAGTCGACGACAAAGGGAGCTGATTGTTGACGAAATAGAATCAGCACAGCGACAGATACTTAAAGAAAGTCAGCGAAGAACATTTTCAGCGGATATAGAGAACATTAAAAAAACTGGATTGGTGACGTCAGATAGCGTTCTTCGACAATTGAGCCCGTTTTTAGACAAATACGACATTCTTCGTGTTGGTGGGAGGATTAGTGCAGCAGATGTCGACGACGATATGAAGCACCCCATAATTTTACATCCAAAAGATAGGATAACTAAACTTCTTTTGATGCACTACCATGAACAATCTGCTCATACGGGCAGAGAACGCGTTTTAAACGAAGTTAGGAGACGCTTCTGGTTACTTGATGGGCGAACTGCTGTCAAGTCTACATGGAATATTTGTCAGGAGTGCAAAAACAGGAGAGCCAAACCCTCACCGCCCTTGATGGCCGACTTGCCTCTTGCAAGACTTACCGAAGGACACAGAGCTTTTACTTGCACCGGCCTTGATTATTTTGGACCGTTGACGGTCAAGGTCGGACGTCGACATGAAAAGAGGTGGGTGGCTTTGTTTACTTGCCTAACGGTACGGGCTATACATATCGAGGTGGTACATAGCCTTAACACAAGCAGCGCTATCATGGCTCTTCGCAGATTCATCGCCCGACGTGGATGTCCAAAAGAAATGTGGACGGACAACGCCACTACCTTCCGTGGGGCAGACGCAGAGCTGAAGCGATCTGTTCTTGCCATAGACAGAGACGTGCTGCTGAAGTTCGGCAGCACTAGATTTATGAAATGGAAGTTTATTCCGCCAAACGCTCCCCACATGGGTGGTTGCTGGGAGCGCCTTGTACGCTCGGTGAAGACAGCACTCAGGGTGACGCTCAAGGACAGAGCACCCTCTGACGAAACACTGCTAACCCTGCTGAGTGAGGCGGAACGGATGATTAATTCCCGACCGTTGACCTACGTACCTATTGACCACGCCGACGACCTTCCACTTACGCCTAATGACTTTCTGCTGGCTAAGGCTGAATTTGATTATTACCCTGCTGGAATTTTCGACAATGGGGATCTTCTTCGAAAAAGCTGGCGTGAAGCACAAAAACTGGCAGACCTCGTATGGAAACGTTGGGTCAGAGAGTATCTGCCGACTCTCACTAGACGAGAGAAATGGTTCCGACCTTCTTCAACGGCTCTTGCTGAAGGTGACGTCATAGTTATCGCAGATGACCAGCTCCCTCGGAACCTGTGGCCTCTAGGGGTTGTGACAAAGCTGCACCGAGGGAAAGATGACTGTATCCGAGTGGTTGACATTAAGACTGGACAAGGACATTACACGCGACCTGTGACGAAACTGTGCAGGCTGGACGTCCGCCCTTCATCTTGAGTATCAGTTTTCTGATACTGGAGGTGGGGATGTCGGGGCCGTCCGACCTCCATAGTTACGACAAACCGACTAGGTGACTGGCAGACGAAAAATACCATGACATATGACAAGAAAAAGGGACAAAACGGACAGACGGAGAAAACTATAAAAATATATTTTAATAACGTAAAATAATTTAGTTTCTTTAAATTAGACGACGACAAGACCGTTCAAAGGAGGAGGTTCTAAATTCGTATTTTCCCCGATTTCTCAAAGACTCCTGGACCGATTTTGAAAATTCTTCTTTTTAAAATTAAATTCAGCGAATCAGTTTAGTTAGTTAGCATAAGTATTTTGATGGGCAACTACGGAACCCTACACTGTGCGTGGCCCGACACGCACTTGGCCGGTTTTTTTATAATTGAGGTATAATTAAAACGAAGACACAATCATATTTGCATTAGTAATGGTCAAGTGACTGGCAATACTGATGTCAAGGACTTGGGTATGCATGTTGACACTTGCCTCGACTGGCGTAAGCAGGTCGCGACTGTGAGCAAAAAAGTCACTGGAACGCTGCGGTCCCTTTATCGGTTGAAGAATATTCTCCCATCTCGCGTGAAGGCTTTGCTCGTTCAATCCCTTATCTTCCCCTTAATTGATTATGGCGATGTGTGTTACTATGACCTGAATGCAGATCTACTCAATAAACTTGACCGACTTCTGAATAACTGCATTCGATTCGTCTTTAATCTCCGAAAATATGATCACGTCTCTGAACACCGCTCACTTTTAAAGTGGTTGCCCATTCGCCAGCGCAGAGAGTTAAGGGCCTTAACCACCCTGTTTTCCCTACTTGACAAACCTACTTCTCCATCCTGACAACTCACTTCCAATATTTATGTTCTGCGCATAGCACTGCAAAAATCTTCGTTCTTGTAATAATCGTCTTCTACGATGTCCCTCTCACCGTTCTGGCTTTCTCAAATCTTCTTTCCCAATCCAGGCAGTTTTCCTATGGAATGCGCTTCCTCGGAATATCAGGACGGTATACAGTCTGTTCACTTTCAAGTTGAAAGCTCGTAAGTATATTACTGAGAAGCTGGCAGATTCATCTCTAAATTAACTGGTTTTTAGTTTCCTTTATTTCTCTAAACTCTGTATGTATGTATTGTAAATATGTATTGTATGTAGGTATGTATTGTATATATGTATTGTATGTATGTATTTAGTATATGTATGTATTTATGTATTGTTTATATGTACTAAATTATACTCATTTCCTCATTAAGGAATTGTCTTGTATGTTGCACCTACTTTGTTTTTGTCTCTGCATCACCCTAAGGTAGACTGGGAGATAATGCCCAAGGCATTAAGTCCGCCTTTGTACATGTTTTTTGTGCATAAAGTTTAAATAAATAAAAAAAATACTATGTAAGATCCTATTTTAGCATATAATGAAGAAACATACTGTTTAGCGTTTAACATTTCAGTTGTTGTATGGCATACAGATAGACATACAGATATTTTCTGACCTTTTAAAGCAGGCAAATTCGTGGTAGATTTTGAGTGTTCGGATTCAGGCACAATGACAAAAACTAACTTGAATTTTGGAAAACAAGCAGAAATCCTAACAAAAAAAAAATGTTGCGGATGTTACAAGCAAGTCGAATTCAAATGAATTCGTTGCTTTTGTTCGCCAAATATTGATCTGCTATAAAAATTGAGGTTGCAAATCTAAACTCTCGGTTTTGTTCAGGGTTTAAACTTATTTGAAAATGAACCCGAGACCAAAACTAGTACATTCACGAGCAATAACATGTAAACACTTAAAAAAATTCAAACGCAATTTACTCGTAAAATACTGGTTCCCACTTTGAAATAAGACCTATTTCGTAATACGAGTAGTATGGCTTCCGAAATAGAAGTCTAATGAAAAAGCAAAAGTTTAAGCAATATGGTAGCAGAAAATCGCTTTTGAATACTGCTTGTTGTAAGTATACCTACAAACTATTGATATACTGTACACAAGTAAAAATATTTTTTTAGCTAAATTAAATAAGCTCTTACTAAGATATTACGGAAAGGGAAAAGCCTCCATTTTCATACGCACTGCCAATGACTGTGATCTTAGGCGTACAGCCGTGTAATGACGGTTATCAACACAGACTGGCGAAGTGTAGATATCTTGTTGTTTTGAGGTAAATTACAACTGATAGGTATAGTTGTGTAAAATAAACATAGGGAGAAAGGGAATAACTTTCAAAATAGAGTCGTTCTGTAATGTTTCCACTAATGGGATATTACAAGACTCGAGAGAAGGGGCAAGCTGTAACGGACCTAATGTGAAGATACAAGATATTTTTATTTTGTAAAACATGAGTGCAGAATTAAACACGTCTTAAAAATAGTAGGAGGTAGCTACAGCTACTGAAGTGATGTATATCACAGGTGTTCATTACATTTTTTTTTGGGATAAACCAACTCCTGCAAGCCAGAATCAACAGTGGCAACCACCAGAAAACCACCGAGACAGTGAAGCTCGACATATACCGAAGAATGAATTTACCTGTCTTGGATCCTGCAACGAAGAAAATATAATTAGGATAAATAATATTATGTTTCACTTCCGTATTACTTGCTTACAAAGCTCTCTTTGGCTAGATCCCGTTTCATCTCTTACCCGGATCGACAACTACCTACTTCATATAAATACCATTTTCATTAGGTACGGTCTTTTAATTTTTAACATTGATTTATCAAACATTTTTTTGACAAAAAACGATCCAGAAAAAACAAAGAAACCCAACGTTCTTATGGTCTAATTTGGAATTTATCCAACCTCAATACCCTTAAACGTAGGATAAATATTTTACCCATTTACCCATACATTGGCAGGAAGCATATTGTACGTAACCAATAAGGTAATTTAAATTCACATCATACACTAAACATAACCAAATTAAGTTGCTACCTTCACTTATAGTTCGCGCGCCATCTTGAATTCCAAACACATTCGATTCGGCAAACTTGTACCAATTACCTCCTGGTCTGAAGGTGCTACCGAGGGACGCTGGGAGAAAACCAGAGGGTTGGAACTTGGTAGGTTGGTGGAAAGTACCTGTGTTTAGAGAAATGTCTCAGCATCTATTACGAATTATAATTCGGGCGAGAGTCATACTGTGAGTAGGGCGTGGTGCAAGTTACGGGAGGGTGCTGATTATTCCATTTTAGACATAGAGAGAGGGAACTGTTTGGATTAATCTTGATTCCAATTAAAAATAAAAATTATGACGTCTACATTCAGTACTCTTCAAAATGTAATCATGGTTTAAGTAAATCAACCACATTTATAATTAAAGCTATCTTGATGACAAGTAACCATCATCATTATGTTGTAAAATCTTATTTAATGATTGTTTAAGTCTTAGACGATCGTTAACTCTTGTAAGTCGTGTCATCAAACCGATAAACCACCTTAATAGCCTCACACCTCATCCGCATAAGGATGCTCAGTCTTCCTAAAAAGGATTTACTACTAAACGCAGTATTTTTTCAACGGAAAATGTCATCATCATTTGCCGACATAAAACCACTTGCGATCACAGAAAAAAGTGGTTTCCGCCGCACCCAGTAACTTCTAATATATTCGAAGTACATAAATACGTACATACATGAACACTTAACCAGCCGAATCCAGTTGCAAGTACTTACGTCAACAGCTTTGCTAAATAAACTGAGTTTTTATCACCACCCGCGACCGGCCCTCCCTCACACCGAAGCGTACCGCGCGGCTCATTTGGCACCGCATGTTACGAACACAGGGTAACTTGCCACGTAAACGTGAACTCCCTCTTTCTCTCACTCTCTCTCTCTCTCTCTCTCTCTCTTCGTCGGATTTTCGGAAGGAGTTTAAAGTTTTGAAACGTTATCTCGTTCAAGTTGCTTAATTACCGGCGTGTTTGTATTCCGTTTGGCGACGAAATATTAATGTGTGGATAATATGTGGGACTGTTGGAGTTAAAAGAGTTGTTGAGCTGTTGAGCGGAATATTAATTAGAACGTTTCTGTTATTGTTCATATTGTTTTTGTGGCACGTATGTTGTTACACCATTTGAATCAAAAACAGCTTTTGACTTACTTCTTGTTGAATGTATTAAACAAAAAACATTTTAGAACAGCTTACGCTTTTATAGCCTCGAGACAATATACAAATGGTACAATATAGTTCTTAACTAGTACTTTATTCAGAAAATGATTAATTTATCACTGTATGTAAGTAAACTATAAGAGTTTTATTAATCATTCAACAAATTATAGTCGAGTAAGTGCCAGTCATTAATTTAATTGTTGACACTTGATAGTAATTCAGTTCGGTGTAATAGTGGGCGCATATTTTTTGCGGCGATATCGCTTGCATATGGATATTGGCAATGTTATGATAATTACAGCGAGCACATGTGAGGCCAGTCACGTGCTGTGTCCGCGAAGCTTGTTTTATGTACTGCAAGCATTATTTACATAGATTACTATGTAAAATCGGGTGCAGTTTGTGGTTGTGTAGAGAAATGAGATGAATATAAACAATCTCACTTTCAATTACCTACTTAAACATTGTTTAATAATTGATATCATTTTCGTAACAGCTTTTGTTTTTCAGGGGCGTTTTTCTTCTTCTAAATTATGTATTCTTTAAAAATTATTGCTGTGTTGAGCAACAACATTAAATCCTATTTGCAATTTCATTTAGTTTCCCTAGTATCATACTAAATAAACAGGGTCGCGGGGCTATCGAGTAACCATGGCCGCGGAACATAAAGGGCTATTGTAAGACACCGTGGATAACCGTCAGTAAATAGCTCCTTTGAAGATTTTATCACGTGAAAAAGATACTAAATAAAAAACGCAACATTTTATGTAAAGAGTCAGACTGATACTTTTTTTTTTTTTTTTTTTTTTAGCGTGGTAAAATCATCAAATGAGTCCTCCAACCCCGGGCAGGGCGGGAGGGACTGTCAGACTTCTACTGACTAAAATCCACGGTGTCCTTCATAGCCTGTTAAGTTCCGGGGTTACGGTTAGGGAATAATCCCGCGACCCCGGCAGGCTTTGGCCCTCTGAGAGGGGGGCCCCGTCATTATGCTGACGCTCTTTGAGGCGCGCGTGGGACACAACGCGCCGTCGACCCGGGCATGGTCCTTGGTCGGGCAGCGAGTTGCCCTTTACTCGCTGCCCGCATGCCCGCGTCTACGGTGGCCGGAGATCATCTAGCGACGTCCGTCGCCGTGGGCGCCTACCACTGCGGCTGGGGCGGAGGGAGGACGCTGCCCTCTCTCGCTCGCGGCCTGCCTCCTCCTTTACGAGCATTACTGCTTCGCAGAAGGAGCTGACCGCTTCCCACTCCGTCTCGCCCCGCAGCATGGCCGCAACCAATGCCGGGCGCGAGAGGTCTCCGCCTATCGCAGCCGTGAGGACACGTCGGTGCTCCGCCCAAGCCGGGCAGTCTTGCACCGTATGCTCCACCGTGTCCTCCGGGCGATCTTCGCAGTGGTGGCACCCAGGCGTCTCCTCCTTTCGCATCAGACACAGGTACCTCCCGAAACTTCCGTGTCCGGTGAGGACCTGCGTCAAGCGGTAGGTCAGGACGCCATGACTTCTCTCCAGCCACTCCTCAAAGAGGGGTCTTACCGCCGCAATTGCGGCGTGCCCGGTCAGACTGATACTTACTGGATCGAGTTACTGGCGCCAGTTACTGGCGCGAGTTACTGGCGTCAGTTACTGGAACGAGTTACGGGCACACTTACTAGAACGAGTTACTGGCACCAGTTACTGGAACGAGTTACAGGCACAGTTACTAGAACGACTTACTGGCAGTAATAACATCGCAAACGAGAAGAATACTGGTTATTTTTATCAAGTTTTGTATAAATAAACTTTCAACACGCATTTAAATGTTATAAAAATAAAATGCCCAAAGCAAACCACTTTAGTTCAACCAATAATGTTAAGAAACATATCCGAGACAGATAGAATGGTTTCTTAAAAATGCTATTACTGCACTTATTGACTTATTTCAAGTTCATTCTTGAAGTACAAAACTTGTAGCGAGCAATGGTGTTAATTAAGAGAAATTTAATTAAATGAGTTAAACAAGTTCCCCACTTAGTTATGAAGTGGGAGGAGGGTCAGCTGAGGGAAATTAAGTCATTTTTCTTACCTCACGGCTGCGGTGGGGTGTACCAGAAACACCACTCGAGATGTCACAAGTAGCTGAGATTTTACTCACTAATAGATGCTTATCAATTAGAAGTGAGAGGATTTTCAAATGCCTTAACACTCAGGCTAATTGCACAACGAGTCGTAAAATGTATTTTTAAACGTGTTTAAAAAAGTCTTTCTGCTTTAGTATTTCGTTTAAAGGAAAAAATGTTGGATTAACGTACCTAATAGAGAAATATTACAAGACTCATACACATAATATTTGTAAATAAAAACTAATGTGAAAACTTGACCATATACAAATCCACATTGAACTTTTACTAAAGTCAATACAATCATGACATAGATAACATAATACACGTACAACTTTATAAAAAGTAAAAATATGCATGGTAGCGATGACTGCTGTGCAGTGTGTCGCAGGTTCGATCCCCGCACGAAACAAATATTTGTATGACCTGCAATGAATTGCAGATCATATACGTATTTGTTTTGAGAAGAATGTAGGAGAAATTTATATTATAGAGCAAGGTTTCAAAAAAATACCTATTCAACGTCGAAACTCAAATGATAGTTATTAAAAACAAACATTGCGTACTTAAACCAGCTTAAAATAACAGAAAAATTCACCCAAAAAATCCGTGCATGTCACCCCCTGGATATGTACTCCCCAAAGCTATTCCTGCGGGGGATGACCCCGAGGGGCGTAATAAAGACTTCAAGGAAACGTTTGACACTTTCAGTTTAACGATCGAGAGCCCTTTACGACTCTAGTAGTCAACTAAATATCTATGTTTATTGGTAGCAAATGCTGCTGTGACGGCCTCTGTGACATGCTGGGCGATTTAAAAGAGTATTTTGTGAGTGACAGTTTGATAGCCATTTGATATACTGTAGAATACATGGCGTTTACGATCTAGTAGGGTGTATTTTTAGTTTAGTTTCTTGTAATGGTGTTGAAGGGAATGCACGAGAAGCGTTTATGTGTAGAAGTTAAGTTTTATTGGCGGCTAATGGTATTGTTGCAGCTGATGAAGTGGTGAAAAGAAACCCTCGATGCTGTTAATGCGAATGTGTCAATGGTAGCGAGAAACATTTACTGTTATTTTGGCAATAACTTGTTATAGAAAGTTTACCTGAATTTGATCTATCAAGTCATCTTTACAGGTTTTCATCTGCCTGAATTTTCCCTACTATATTGGGGTCAGATGCAGCTGAATGTCAGTATTTTACATGGAGCGATTGCCTATCGTACCTATTCAACCCAGTAACTGGGCAATACGATACCCCATGGTAAGACTGGTTGTGAGACTATAGAGTTTCTCTCTAACAGTAACGACTGACAAAGATTTACAAATGACAGCCGAGGCCAACGGCTTTTCGTGCTTTCCGAGACACGAAAAGCACATAAAGTCTTTCGCTAAGACAGAATGCTCACCCATCTTCAGACCAACGTCGGCAAGCGCGGCTTAACCATTTAACTTTATCATGTGTCACTGACACTAAATTATATCCCATATTTCCTTACTTATTTAAAATGCCTTTGTTGTCCGACCATGATTCCTAGTTTTATTACAGACAGACCACCATAACCGATAATTGCCAATACGATTGTCGAATCAACAATAGATCAAAGTAATAAAACAGCTGCATAGATTAACAAGCCCACTTTCTACGCACTAGTGATGGGACATCATAAAGAAATACCGGTATCGGTACCGACCACACACATCACGGAAATAGACCCACCATGGCATCACAGCACGGGTGTCCCATGCTAGTTTAATGACCAATAAATGTTCAGTGCGACAACATTGACTACAAACTACAAAGATTGTGAAGCTAGTTATTTTTGGATTAAAGACGAACCTTCTAATTTATGGTGGAAAAATAATCGAGTAATATTTCTTTGGTGTTTTTGATGACAAGAACCTGTTTTTAAAAGTTATATAAAACTTCAGTAAAATCGAGATGTTTATCAATGACTATTTTCACACTGCTCGTTCTTATCTTTTCATGTTTTTATCGAGTCCATGTAGGTATAAACAGAGATAAGTTGAATTGAAATCCTTCACAAACCAATGGCATGGCTACGCCTCTGCTAAAAAAAAATTACATGAAAGCTTCATCATCATCATCATCATCATATCAGCCCGGGATCAAACACCACTGCTGGGTATACTGCTTCCCCTTTTTTGCCATATCTCTCAGTTCTGTTCTGTGCGTCTCTCATCCATCTATTCCCCATGATTTGACTATATCGTCAACCCAACGAGTTTTTGGGCGGTTCTTTGGCCGAAGTTTGGCCACCATTCAGACCAACCTTAGTCCGCATGAAAGCTTACAAAATATATGTAAAGCCTACAACTCAGGTATCGATAAACCCCTCCTGGATAACTTCCTAGCCTTAAATTATACGGCCTAAAACTAGGTAGCTATTTCTGTGGTATGTTTTCGCAACCAAATGTCAATTATATGTTTACAAACAAAATTAATGTACTTTATTATCAAAGAAACAATGAATTATATTATTATTATTGCCAAAGCATACGTTTGTCACAAACAGGATAACTCGCGGTTGATAATACAGTAATACTGCGCAGTGACAAATTGATACGAGAGTCCAGCTATAGTAACCCTATTCTATAATTGATAAGTTTACGTAAACATTGCAAAAACTAATTGATATTTAAACATTATAATTACTACATTATAACTACTTGGAAGTTCGTAGGTCTTTCTATTCAAAATACCATCTCAAAAATCGTCCACATACTTTTTATAAATAAATAAAATTAAAATAAAAAACTACTCTTATTGGAAACTAGGAGAGACATGACATTAATTTTAGTATTATTCGCTTGTTTTATATAAAGTATCAATAACTGTCATTTACAATCGTGAAGATGGTTAATTCAATCCAGTTATTATTATGATTTATTTACCAACTCATTGCTATTTTTAAGTTTTGTTTCTAGGCCAGAATAAGTCTAGCATACTGCTCTACATTCATTATCTTCCTGCGCAAGGTGTAAACAAGGCAAATCAGTAACAAATACATTAAACATTAGTTTAAATCAGCCGCCATATTGCATTGCAGCTCATTTGTTAGCGTCAAATTATTTCGCGCATTATTGTTTATTAATGTTGGAGCCAGCGCACAGCTAGGGCAATGCATAACGTGGTTATTAATAATTTATAATTTTAAGTAGATTTGTCAACATTCGGAAGTAAATGCGGTAGTTTGTAGAAATTCATTTTGAAATTGTAATTCTTTCATTTTTAAATTAAAAAAATAGTTTCGAACTGCATAGTTTCGTCTTGGAACATTTCCAATTTGACCTTGATGTTGAAGTTTTAACTTGCTGCAGACGATAATACTTTATCATGAATTCAATTTAAAATTAAAACTAAATCTGCCCTTTATACTTTTCAATACAATTTACTAAAACTCTTTATCAATTGTTTACCAATAACGCCCCTCTTTCAATACCATTCCTCGCCTGAATTTAATAATTGTAATTCTGTACTCTTCATACCATTTTCCGTATAAGTAAGTAAACAAAATAAATTAAATCAGCTCCAGCTGTTATATTGATCATAACCGTCCAAGAATAACAAGTATTCTTGCTTTCTTGCCAGTTTCAACACCTCATTAGACCTCTGCTTATACCACGAGAATTGAAGCGTGGTGATACAACACTAAGCAACAAATGCGGGACTAATTTAGAATGCGTGTAACAATTTGTCACAATGCCTCACTAGAGCTGGCAACAAGATAATAAGAAATTCGTCACTAGCTAAATATGGGCATGTTGCCATACTGAAGTAAATTCGTAACATCTTTGAAAAAACACGCCATTAATGTATATTTGCTATGTTTGGCTTGATAACGCAACAATGATGTAATATCTAATTGTTTGCCTTCAAAGGATCTATACACATACATTGTTTTTTGTAACAGTTTATAAAACCTAACGTGCTTCTTGTACTCATAATACGCTGAAGCAACAAAGCGCTTCAAACTCCTCTTTCTTGGATTCAGACTGAGACTCGTTACGTGCTCTGATTAATTGTAACATGCTGACGCTACGACAAGCTATGTGCTACGACTTTCGTAGCATGTAAAATTTACAATACGCCATGTGCTACGATTTTCGTAGCATGTAAAATTTACAACACGCTATGTGCTACGATTTTTGTAGCATATAAAAGCTACAACACGCTATGTGCTACGATTTTCGAAGCTATAAAGCTACAACACGCTCTGTGTATAGAGTTTTGAAGCATGGAAAATCTACAAAACGCTATTTGCTGCAATTTTCGTAGCAAGCTACAACACGCTACATGTTACCACTTTCTAGATTCGTAGTTTTCTCGAACTACGCTAGCGTTGGCACTGGCATATGCATCACTTCTGTATTTCATCGTATACTCATTGTTTTCAATAACAAATACTTCCAGTTCAAAAAAAAATTAAACATTTCTAGCATATACAAGGTCATCTTCAAAAACATTCGCGAAACCGGTTATCATAACTATTAGGTACGTGACTTGCTAAATTACTTTTTTTTCTCACATTAATTAATCAACATAATATTTTCGACGACTGTCCTTAAAACATCCAATTTTAGCTCGAAATGACCCACTCAAAAAGAACTCTCCTTTCTTTTGTCATATATCTCGGTTTTGTGTGTCCCATATCGTTAAATTTCCTAATCCACGCCCAACGATATGTTGTCCTAATTTTCTACGAATGCTGAAGCATGGATAATTATGGTAGGGATCTTCCATAAACCAAAACAATAGTGAACACAAGCCACGGATGACTGAATACCCCATGGAACTATCGGGTATCATGTCACGCGCAATGATGCATTAAATAACCCGTAATGACTACAAAGCATTGACATAACACCAGCATGTGGATCGCTCCCATATCAGTCGACCTTGAGCCCCACTGAATAACACCATATACCAAAATAACATTTACTATAATAACAACTCTTATTACAATACGATAAAGCTTAAAATTAAATGGATTGCTCGCAAAGATAATTGGTTATCGACAACACGTGTTGACCATTGTAAAAATCGACTTTAAATTAAAATTTGAATTCTAATTCTTCAATCCAATTGGATAAAGGCTGTTTTCCTGTGGCCAATCAAGCGTTCACCCACTTCAGTCTAATATGAATTCAAATGTGAACCATATAAGATTGAATTTGAATTTGTAGTTGGTTGATAAACAGCAAATTCGCAAATACTTCGAGGCCACGCTTCCTGGTTGTACATGAAAACAAACTATAAATTATTAGATTCTCCGACGGCTTTGCCCGTGTAAATTCATTTTTTTAAACAACGTTTATAAATTATAGCCTATATTTTATTCTGAAATAAAAGCCATATTCAGCGTCTGGGCAGTTACCCAGGGCCACGCATTCCTTGGGGCCTCCGAATTCCTGTGAACAAAAAAACATACAGAATACTTAAGTAACTTATCCCAGAGCTAGTTAACATAATTCATTTTTGTGTCCATTATTTTAATGTTTAGTTTTTTGCCACTTATACCAATATTTACTTGTATTTGTTATAAGCAGTCAAAAATAAAACCTAATTCCGTCCATGTGGGACCACACTATCCTAAAGGGCCCCCAATAGTTTGAAGACTACTTTGGTTAAATTATTTTTGTAAAGTTATTTTCGTTAAAGAACAAACATCCTCAAAAATATCGGTGTATAGTTGATATAATATTATTTACTTAAGATAAGAATTCTTCAAATTGTCCTTTTTTTATTGGAGTGTGGTCGCCACGTGTCACGTGTGCACGTGGTCAAGAGACCAGTTGGTGTGGTCAACTCGTGTGACATTGGATAGCGAGGAACGAGACCTGTTCTCACTGAGAGATAAACCTTTGAAGTGATGTGTTGTTTTTATTTTTATACGGAGGGAATTGGTCTTGGGAATTGGTACTTATATGGTTCTTTTCCCGAAATGTCCACAGCTTTAAGATGGACTGAAATATATTTTTTCAAGAAAAGTTGTCTTCAAGAATGCTTATTCATCTTATTAAAGTAAAGTGTCTTGTTGTCTGACTAAGGGCTGATTTTTCAATAGTCAGATCTGAGGAATTAACAGCTTAGATTAAAAAATGTCAAACCGTTATTTTAATTCCTCAGATAAAGGTTATCTGACTATTAAAAAATCGGCCCTAAATTAGTTAACTATTTTATCGGAACAAAATATAATCTCATGCTCAAACTAAAGATGGAGTTCTACACAAAGTTTACATGTTGTACATTATCTTAAACTGCTAATCTTTCTTATCACCTAACATCCCGTACTTCCCGAGCACTGTATAATTATAAACTTAGATTAAGTAATCACGGCGCTATCGCTAAAAACCATTATCTCATCCTATGCAAACATTTACACCCCTTCACCCCTTCGACCCCCACCCAGACCCCCTTCTGCACGCACTCACGAAGTTTGTTGATCAAACTGCGAGGCTGATGACCACTTGAATTAATTAGATGACCGCGGCGAGGGGACCCCTCGTCAGTGGCTTAGCGAGACCCAATCTAGGAAGGGGCAAAACGCATCTACGAAGCCCTTTTTCTTTCAGAACGAAAGAAATATATGACTTGCTTCCGCTGCTCGCTCAAGGCCCCCGTGAACGTGATGTGCACCAAAATATACTTTTAATTTTAGGTCATGTTAATTTCTTAGTATGTAGATGTTAAGTTGCACTGCTTTACTGACTACTAACTTGTTATCGCCTTTGTCCAGATTTTTTATTTTTTCCTCTGAGCGCGAGGCCGAGGGCTAGGGGGGGGCGTTTGGCCCCCGCGTAGCTCCTCCCCTGCACCGCGTGACCCCCTCGGGGATCAGTTTGTGGGTTAGCCTTAAGCGGTATCATCACTAGGTTTTAATTTGGGTGTGATTAGTTTTTGGTTTTCGAGTAGTGGAATAAATTATCCGTTTCTAAAATAGGAATTGAATTAAATATAGGGTAGGTACTTATACAGAAGTGTTATAAATAGATCGTGTTGTGACCTCTGAGTTTGTTTCGGTTGTTGCTTCTCAGAGTAATCAGGAACGAAACACCGACCTCATCTAGTTTTATGAAAAGACGTCTAAAAGTGTTGATATTTAAACCTACTTGCATAAATAAACATCATTTCATTTCAATCCTGAATTCATATTTTAGGCACATTTATGTATCTACCACTAACAGTTTTATCTTAATGAATTAAAATAGTAGGTAGAGTTACAGGTCAAAGCGATTTACTTACATATTTACAAAAAATAACTTTGAAAACAATGATAACGTTATCGAAAGCGACGACGTTTAAAGTCGCAGTTTTAAGACTATTTTTAGCTACAAAACACAATTTATAATTCAACAAGTAAACTGCTAGATATCGGTATACATTCAGGCCTAGATAAGTATATGTTTGTTTTTCTATTAAGAAACACCAAAACAGTTTCACTTCAGGAAGCTTATCTTATGAATAAATTAAATATGTAGCTCGTGTTGTGGCAACTTCACCGACCGGTAGCGCCCTCTGTTGAACGAGCTCATTAACAAAGTGCACGCGGTGCGTTGATAAGAAAGCAGCAAGTTTCAGACTCGCCGGAAAATGATGAATATTTTATACTGAATTAAAATATTTTATGTAAGGAAATTGGATGTTTTAAAGCTAGTAGCAAGTTAAAGAAGGGTGCATCAAGGATTATCTTCGCTTCAGAAGTTTTAACTTAAGTTAGTAGAAAAGCTGGAAAATTGACGCCAAATTGATGAACTCAAAGAGTGGAGGCTTAAATGGAAAACCTGCATGTTATAAAGTTTAATTATATCCCTGCTTAGATAAAAACATATAATTTGTCTCGTTAGTTACTAAATCATAGCAAGTCCTAATACATTCTCCGTTTCCATCACAATGACAAGCTATTTGTCATGGTTGGGAACGCGCTAACTACCCCACGTTCATAAATGGACAATATGATTAATTCTATAGATGTTATTCTATTAATTACACATTTTAATGTCCATAAGACACAGCCGGAGCCACCACCGTATTATTACTGCACCATCTTGATGCAATCAACGATTTCCAACCAAAAGTTTATTTCTACAAAGGGCGAACAAACTCCTGCATCCAATAAATCGTTCGCCAGTTATTTACAATGTTATAACTAACAATAACAATTTATCCTTCGTGTGAAATGTTACATATTTGTTATTTTAATAAGCGGTGCATGTGGGCTGTCTGCATTACTTAGTTTAGGTAAACAGCCGATAAACAATGGAACAAGTTATGTTAATTACTAGATAGGGCATTAATGTCTCGCTTTATTTTGTTATTTTTCTAGGTATTGCATCATTTTGTTTTGTAGGAGCAAGGTCGTTTGTATTTACTTATCTTGGATACCTGTATTCAACCAAAATTAATTTACTTTGAATTTTCCCGGTTTGCATCGGGGCGCGTTTACAAAAATGGAACCGCACCTCACCACCCACACCCGGAAAAACTACTAGAAATCTTTCAAATATTAATTCCGTGTAGGATTCGATCATTTAGATATCTCAGCCACAGCTCCAACCCTGCCGTCAAAATTAGAAATTTAGATTCAAAAGAAACAAAATGCATTTCACTGATCATCAATATAATATAAGTCGATTCCTACATCTGGCAAAAATACTAACGTGAAAAAATAAAAACAGCGACACTTTTCCTGTGCAGAGCATATAAATTGTTGCAACTAAAAAAATCCCGTAACACGGTAGCTGATACATCAATACTTCAAATCCAAAGGAAGTTCTTTAAAGAAAGTCGTCTACCACTCTTGTTCACAAACCACAAGTTTCACGACTATCAGTGCTCCTGCGTCCCCTGGTGCGCTGGTACCGGCGCCGGCGCAGGATGCAGTGGTGATCGCCGCCCGACCGCTTCCGGACGTAAACTGGATTAATTGATTACGATATACATGTGAATTAATTTATTTTCGTTATGACAGGCGATAATCTATACCACAGAGTTAAATTAGCGAGAATAAAGTTTTATGAGAACGATGACTTGTTTTAATACTGTGTTTTAATTAGACTTTCCTACGTTTTCTTAACTGTTTTTTTAATAATTTTGAAACGGTTGAAGTGACTGGGCGATCGACTAATGCGAGTTCGATCCCCGCACGGAACAAATACATATTTGTAAAACATACAATTAGTTTTTTCGGGGCAGGGTATCGTGTATTGAATTGCTGTTTACCAACACCAACGACACAGGAGAAATGACTAGAGTGAGGCAAAGTTTTAAAAATAAAAAAAATTGTCCCTCTACTGGGTGAAAGAGGTACCATCTTCTCCGGAAAAATTCCAGATCGTTGGTGGGTCAGATTTCCAGGAAATGCTCCTCGGTTTTAAGTAGTCCCTTTCCCGAATATCTGGCGAGACTAGATCGTAGTACAGTGAGTACCTATAGAGAAGTGTCCCTGCCAAGTAAACTAAAGACACACATTCAAAGACAATTCCTTTTACCTTTACATAATAAGTTCATCAGCATACCCATTCAGAAGCCACCATTAACTCAACACTTCTGAAAAGCGAGCCAAATGAATCATACGAAAACAAAAGAAGCAATTGACAATACCACTCCATCTTACATAACAATGACATTTACACATATATGTACTTAGTATGTACAGTATATAACACGTGTTGTGTACATAACAAACAGTCGAGGCTCTCCCTGCGCGCTATCTGTCGGTACTGCGTGATTCATGAAGCATGATGCCAGACTTATTGTCTTCACTGGAGTACAAAACATTTTGATTTAATTTATTTCTGTTTATATTTGAAGTAGGATAAATTATAAAGAGGAAAACTAAATAATGTTGTGGTTATCTTATTAAAATTGGACTCACGTGAGGACGGCAATTTACATTAAGTAATTATAGTTTGATTATTGCAATGTGTAGTTTTATACATTCTCATTATCTACAACCCAATTTCATTCACGCTTGCATTATGCCTCTCTTCTATGCGCCAGCGCTGATCTCTTCACTTTTGTACACGACTTTCCAGGGTACACCCGTGATCTACATAAATATACACCCTAGATGTAATCATGGGTAGATGGATAGAGCCACTGAAATGACCACCTATCGAAAATATAAAGGAAATATTAATGCTGCGCTAATTCCTAATAAATTACAACGGGGACAAACATCACTTTGAGGACGATTAAGATATTCACCGGAAGACAACACAGTTTACAGGAGTATTTAAGTAGGATACCGTGGTCGTGGTCCTGAGACAAAGGTGGTATTTTGGTCAGAAAAAAATCTGACAGTCCTTCCGCTCAACACAGGGCGAGAGGACACATCTGATGATTTTACCGCCACAAAATATAGACATATATTTCGACAGACGATGACGGACAAAACATAAATTACAAAGGCAATTTTCTTCAGCAAAGTACAAAAAAAAATTAAACAAAGATTATCGAAGTGGGTCGCAAATATTCCTGATGTTGTTGTTCACTGGGGTAAACATATTATTTTCATGATAGGAGTCGGCTCACGTCATTAGTGTAACAAGGTCGTCTCCCGGCCATTAGCGAGCACTATGGTCTTTGTCTACCACTTCTCACATCTACTTTTAGGAAAGAACTAGGCTGTTTTATGTCGTGATCTTACCTGTATCTTGTTATATGTTTTTTTTATTAGTTAATAAAATTATATCTGTGAAGATCTGATCATTTTCGCGTGGCTAACGAAGCCAGAAATTGACCAAAAATAGAGAGATTTGGAAGGAGAAAGAGGAGGTATTTGCCCAGCAATGGGTTACAGAATAATGTTTATAACCATGTAAATACTATACAACTATGTTCTTATAAAATCTGCCAAATTCAGCACGACTTACTCGTAGTATAGATGGCATAATTCAATCCCTGTTATCTTCGAATATATATCAGAAACAAACCGTTATTTTCTTCGTAAAATAAATAAACATTACAAGTATATAGTCCACAGTTCCCACTTGAAGTTATCCTGTAAATAAATAAATATAAATAGTGTAAATAAAACACAAACAAGCCCACAGATGTTCCTTACATAACCAACACGTGTGGCCTTGGACGATATATCGCTTATATACTACTATACATAGCAAGTACTACATGACACATACAGAGAGATAATATATACCTTATAATAGCTTGAGTTACTATAATTCCACGTGCGTCTGTGCTTGTCCTTGTGAACGTCCTATAGACGAATATTCTAGAAATGTCTATCTTTGTGTAGACAGCTGTAGCAGCTGTAGACTTTATAATAAACAAAGCAACTACGTTTATAAATAAGACAAAATCTATTTTTATTTAGATTGCTATAGACACTCCAACTGCATTTAATTTTTAGAATTCGACTTGTAGTCGAATCAAAGACAAATCTTTTTTTTTACATTGCATAAGCTGATATTTTATTTGATGTAAAAATAATTGAACTGTTTTATTGTTTTATATTTTTAAATCTCTGTTTGAATAAATAATCTAACAACCTCCTTTTTTTGAAGTCGGTTAAAAATAGATAAAGAAATAATAACATAATCCATAAAAACAAAAAATATGTCTCCTTTTCAAAGAACTTTTTTGGATGTGTGTTCGTAGACCTACCTACGTATCCTTTCAACCATATACAGAAAAGATCTAAAAAAGACAAAAAACTGAGGATTTGTGTCTTACAGTGAAGCAACCGAAACAACATGAAGACAGTTATGTTCATCACACAATTTAAGATCCAACTTAAGTGTTTAGACTTTAGAGATGTGAATTTATTTTATCAGAGTGTAAAACAATTCGATGCAATTTTTTTTATCGTGGTAAAATGATCAAACGAGTCCTCCTGTACAGGGCGGGGCGAGAGGAATTTTCCGACTTGTACTGGCTGAAATCTACGGTGATCGTTCAATAGACCTAAATTACGTTCGAGTTCGATTCAATAGACAAAGAACATCCGAGTACTTTACGAATCGATCTAAACCGCTTACGTTAACTCATCACTTCTAGTTTCATCTCGTGAGGATATCCCTCAAGAGTCTCCACACCTAAACAAACAGAGTGCAAACACGCTCCGCTTCACATGGGACCGATCCTCGATCTCGGCCCGTCATACACAATCGCGGTTACCAACACAATCATACATACATACATACATCCATGTACAGAATATACCAGACAGTACGACAGAGCATCAATTAACTGCCACGTGTTGTACTAACGTCAGAAATTATAGCGTTTTGTTGAACTGTGGCGTCTTTAAATGTATAGAGAGGGGTATTGAGATGTAAAAATACCGGCAAGGGCATTGAGTCGATCTTGCGTACGAATTGTTCCGTGCCATCTATAAAATCAAACCTGTTGTATGAGAGCCCTCTTTTTATCGTGGTAAAATCATCAAATGAGTCCTCCCACCCGGCGGGATGGGAGGGACTGTCAGTCTTATACTGACTAACATCCTCGGTGATCCTACGATAGCGCTTTTTCCAGTATCAGGGTTACCTGGTGAAACGGTACCATGACCCACGGAAGCCCTGTTAAATATTTAATTACATATTTCGTGTTTATTGTCAAAGGGACAACAATATGTGAAAATTTCAATTTTCTTACTATCACGGTTCGAAAGAGAGCTTGTTTACAGGCGAATAGACATACCGACGTACAGTGAATTAATAGGGTTCCGTTTTACGTGTTTTTAAAAAGTGGTATTCTACTGTCTGCTTATTTCTAAAGGTTGTGTTGTCAGAGAGTATGCACTTTTTGCGATCACGTGAAAGGTAACGAAAGCTGACCATCAATTTTTCCGGGAATATTCTTTCGAGTAGTTTCTGTTCAATTATTCATACTATCTGGAAATTTCTATTCCCAAATATCGCTCACGTCATTTTGTTACTTCGCTTCAAATCAACGCGAAAATGCAAACGGTGTATCGTTACGGGGTAATGAACCGTGACCCAAGCAGTAAGATGACCTCTTCAAAACAAACACCCACGATTATGTTTGGCGGGGCTCCAGGGGCCCGGTTGATAGCTGGGTGACGATGATAACCCGTCTGCGCAGAACTTGGTGATAGCCTTGGACCAACCTATAGCACTCTAACTAAATAGGTACATAAGACATGCTTTGTTTACGGAAACTATATCAAGCATTTATTTTTACGCAGATAAGAAAATATTACTTTTGGCTGTTTCTTTGCTATCATAAGAATTATCTGGGAGAATTTAGAATACTATAACCAACGATGAAAACTTTGACAAAAACTAAGTAGGTATGCTATTGAATCTTGAATTGAGAACCTCCTCCTTTTTTAAGGTAGGTGAAGACAATAAAATGTATGTAAGTGTATAGTATAATGTAACAAGAAAAACACAAATGATTTTCGGGATATAAGGCGGGAACCGTAATCATCTGTAAAATACCATTGCTAATATTGTTTCTGCACCATGTTTTACGTATTTTAGACCTCTTTTCACATTTGTTATATTGTACAAACAAATAAGTAGCTCAACTTACATGGATGGACATAGTTTTCTTCACTTTCCTTTACAGTGTCGGCTTTAGGTGCAAATCTTTCTACCCTGGAAAAACCAATGTAAAATCATGTGACATAATCATAATCCCAGAAAATCACGGTTTACATAATATTTCTTTACATTACATGAGGCTCTTTCTAGTAACAAACCACTCTTACTATGATGTATTAGGTTATCTAACAAGTATAAACGTGTCTACTATTAAAGTCGTAGTAATGACATTATCAATTGAATCGCAGTACTGCATAATGTGCATGCGCACTATATTGGTACAATAATGACTGTATTACAATAGTTCTAGATATAACGTAGTAACATGCTGTCGATGCATGGAAAATGCACGTGTATGGAAAGAGCAGTTGGCTCGTCATGATGTTAAACAACTAAACTAATTACGAGATAATACGTAATTTGATTAGGAGCTCGTGGCAAAATAATTATAGCAATACGAGTCAAGTCAAGTCAAGCCTAGTCTAGTTCTCTATTGGTTAGCCTAGCAGGTGGCATATCTTAACGCAAAGGCTATCTTATGTTTTTTTTTCTGTCTTTGTTTTTTTTTTGACTGTTGTATTTTGTAACTGTTTTAAATACGAACAATAGTTTTCTAAGTTTTATTGTACACTAGCTGTTGCCAGCAGTTTTACCCGCTACAACTCGAAAATTACCCCACGGGAACATAAAATCGGGATAAAAACTATCCGATATGTTAATTCAGGTTGTAAACTATCTGTGCACAAAATTTTAGCCAAATCCGTTCAGTGGTTTTTGCATAAAAGAGTAACAAACATACCTACATACACATACATACATCCTCACAAACTTTCGCATTTATAATATTAGTAGGATTAGTAAGATTAACTCTTCGAACCAGTTGTGAATTTGAATTAAGCAACGTTATAGTTAGGATGACCTGTAGATCAACACCATGTAGGTGATCTATGTCTAGAGAGTGTGATTAAAAAAATACATTAAGAAGGTAGTCTGTTTTAGCCCAACAAGCAGTATCGCAGATATTGTAGTAGGTAGTAACCAGTAACTGAGTTCTGCGGTAAAACTAGGAGCAACCATATCTCAGTTGTGATAATGATAGAACGACGTCAGTAACACCTTTCTAAAACAGGGAACAGGATAAATATGTCGACTAAATAAAACAGGGTCTTGAACTGAAACCTTGGAAAGTTTTCCTCTCGAAAAATAAGGCCCGAATTTCCATAGTAGGTAAGTAAACAGGTGAAATCTAATTTGTGCCACTGTATACGTTTTGTATCCGAATTTTATCAAGTAGCGTTCTTCCTTAGTAACAAAGATCGTTGCCATGCGAATTGTTTCTCCATCGAGAGTTTTTTTTTCTTTACTGGCAACCCCAAAGGAAATCAGATTTCACAGAACGTCTTTATCAACCGGAACGAGAGGAAGTTACCACCACACAGATAAACACGATGGGATGCCATATTTTTAGCTGAAGACAGTCAAAAATATCTTCTACCTTAATGAATTCATAATCTACCATAACTGTTTTTTGGAAGGAGAGTACCCAAAAACAGTTGTTACCTAATTGGATATATTTACCAAGTCGACCACCCCAGCATGTGTGAGTATGTGTGTGTGCTGTGTTTGTACGTTATACGCAGATGTGTGTGTGGGCGTGTCAACTGAAAGTTATGACGCGAGGTGCCGGACAGTCAGACACACAAGTGATTGATTTTATTTTATTAATCGATTTTGTTCCGTCATTTATCATTGGTTGATAGCCTTTTTGTTTGTTATGTTATGTTTGATCATGATAGAAATGAAGGGTGGATGGTTAATTGAAGGGAATTGATTGATATGGTACACGTTTATGGCATTTTTTGTTTTTATTAGTATATCATATGTCTGATTAACTTGCATAACAAATTAACTTGCCCTGAGCATTAAAAAAATATTGTTGTTGCCTATTTGAACGTTACAACTGACATCCTCGAAGAGATGCTGAGCATCTGAAAGTACTCCCTTAAGCCTGCTCTACACTACTCATGAAGCTCGTCGAAGTTAACCGAATACGATAATGAAGAAGAGCACTTCGCTTCGCTTCGTGCAAGCTTCGGCTCGCTTTGGGCGACTTCCATTTTGTTGTCGGTTTTTGCGACCGAGTCAAAGGGCACAATGATGACACAGGCAACTTCGCGAGTAGTTTAGTCACATACTTCGGGACTTCGATCAACTTCGACGAGTACTTCGTCGAGGCAACTTCGCGAAGTTCGCGAATAGTAATCTCATTGGAATGGCTGACATAACATAATATGTATTCTACCACATCAAATGAACACCGCTGTGGACAAGTGTACCTACACCAAGTTGGTCGCTGCATCTATGGAAATGTTTTTATGGTGTCAGAAAATAAATACACCATAGATTAACGTTCCGTTGTACGCGAGTGTGTGTCGTGTGGCTACCAAACATTCTGATAGCTTTATGTCCTCCGGTGTGCGCCACTAAATCATCGGGAAGGTTTACAGGTTAAGATTTATAGTTATATGATGGTAACTGCCGATTTTAGACACAATCCCAAACATGGCGACTGAAATAAATTGGTCTTTTAAACAGGGTGTCGAGTCTGCTAATTATTAGTCAGAATGGCGCCACAATGGCGTTTCAATTGTAGTGCTTATTCGAACCATTTTTTAATGCTGAGTAAAAAATGGTACGCTACTACTGAACAGGTGATCTTATTGTAGTACTAAAGGCTTTGAAACTAAATATTTACCATTAGTCTAAGTCCTTAGTAATAATGGATGGTTGCTCTTGCTATTAACAAGATCAAAATGAAACTACATTTCCTTTTTCTGACTGAGAATATTCTGAACACACATAAAGCTCTATCATTAGAATTTAAAACGGTTATTTACCATGTTAATTAGTTATTTTGAGTTCATCCGTGATCAAGGTGTTTGAAACTCAAAACAAACAATAAAAATAATAGTAAATATCCCGAGTAACACTGTTATTAGTTTCATTTAATTCTAATAACAGTGTTAGTGATAGTACATACAACTTTAATCTCGTTCTTCTTTTTTCCAAGTCGTATAATATAAGTACCTATCTTCCCTCACATATTGAAATCGCCCAATAAAACGAACTCAAATAAACAAGACATATAGCATAATGTACTCACAGTCATAACGCAGCACCCCTCTCCGCGCAGTCGGTTATCAGTCAGGTGTAAGCACGGGAGCAAACGATGCCGAACTTAGACGGCCGGAGACTTTCACTACTGCGCCCTTAAGTAATGAACATCCAGGGTTGACACCAAATAGAAAATGTATGTATACGTAATGTTTGTACGTTAGTTGAAATCCCCAGATTCAAGTGCTGGATGTAAGTATATATAGGGGGGGCCTTTTTTTGAGTTAATTTATCAAATGAGTCCTCACACCCAGGGCGTCGCGGGAGGTACTGTCAAACTCGAACTGTTAGGATTCACGGTGATCCTTCAATAGCCCTATACGTTCCAGGGTCACTGTTACTTGATGAGACAGTCCTACGAAAGGGAGGCATTATGTTCTGCAGTAGACGACCTTTTTTTTAATGTTTTTCCATGTTTTTTTTAAACGTTGCCCACGCACTAGGAATTTCTCCTATGTCGTGGATGCGTTTACAAACATACTCGTAGGATCTCACACACATAAACACCCAGACCCGAAACAACAACTAGTAGGTCATACAAATATTTGTTCCGTGCGGAAACCGAACCCGTGATACGCTGCGAAAGAATCCAATCGCTCAGTCACTACGCTAACTATATCAGCTGATTCATTATTTCATGAATTTAATGAACAAACCCTACGAATCACTGTCCCACTGTCCCAGACAGATTCCACAATCATGTTGATAAAAACAAGTAAAATCTAATCAAAATTCAAATGGTGAGGGACATCTAGTGTCGTGTCCTGCTTTTTCTTCGGTAGCTCGTTACCTTAATTGACTGAAGGCCCCAACTTAAAACCAAATTCAGTTAAGATTGCCATCGAAATGGTAAAAGAAGACGTTAGTTTTCGATAAACATGCTAAGGAAGTCAGTTTAGTCCTCTAAACTCTCTTTTAGTCATAAAGTTTTTGATTGAGTTCAGTTAAACATAACTATATGAAATTCATAAGTAAAGAACCATAGCTTTAAAGCCGGGAAAAAGTCTTAAAATGGATCATCATCATCAGCCTATATTGTTCCCACAGGCCTCCTCTCAGTGAGAGGGAGTGGACTATAATCCACTACGCATGTCTTCGAATTTTTGGTTCTAGGACATGCCGGTTTACTCACGATGTTTTCCTTCACCGGTCCTTAAAATGGATACTGATACTCAAATACGGTTCTAAACAAAAGTGTTCTGCTTCAATAAACTCTCCCTTCTGGCTGCCTCGAGATAGAGATTTACATAAGTTCTAAGAACAAGTAAGCTTTCGAACAAACTTTGCTTGTTTCGACTTCCAAATATATTCTGTCTCTAGCTCTAAATATTCTGTTATCTACGGAGCTAAAGAGTTCAATAACGTTTATTATTATTATTCTCTTGTAAAATAAGCGGACTTATTGAATTTGTAATTTGAGTTTGCAAACCCGTAGCCCGGGGGAGGTCACGGGGTTTTGAATCTAAAGAGGGTTAGACCCGCTAACATTATTTTAGAGGGGTTGATTCTGGTCAGGCGAAAAAATACGTGCCCCACATATTTGAATAACGTTCTGTTGTGGGTATCTAGTCCTGTCTACTTATACATATTTAAAACAGTTCCGCGGTTGACTGACAATTCGTTGGAATTGTGCTGTATAGGGTGAAGAGAAAGAGAAAAACCTCCGTAAACAAGTAAACAGGTATCTTTTGGAAAAGTCTACCCATGAAGGGAATCAATCGGGCAAATAATAATAAATAAGAACTAGTAAAACGACACGGGTACAAACACCTGATGGAAAAACCTAATAACATTTTGCCCGACCGTAAAAACTTGTGATCACTTATGATAGGCCATCCAAGAGAATATTGCTTCAAGCTTACTTCTTATAAATTCAACTAATATAAATACGATGGTTTGAATGAATCTTTGTTACTCTTTCTTACAAAAACTAATGATCATATTTGGATAAATTTTAATACAAAGATAGTTTATAACCTGGATAAACATTGCCTGTATGATATTTCCGTGAAATATTATAAATAGTCAAATAAATGGACTAAAAGTTTCCTCAGTGTCAACCCTGCAAGGAAAATAGGAGAAAAGTACACCGCACAAGTTTTTATGTCGTTGTAAGAAACAAACGGTTTTTTGTGCAGCCTCCCTAATTTATACACTTACTTGTTTATTTTTATTATCGTTCGTAATTTTTAGCGGCAGTAGAGGGAGCCACAGTGTTCACTCGCCAACTTTGCTGATATTTTTCAGGAAGATTGTTGTTGAAAAGTTTGTACACCTGCAATTTTAAGATACTCCCGGGGATTGGATGTTTTGGTACTTTGTATTTCCTGGTTTAATAACAAGAGAATTGTATCGTGTAATTTATAATCTGGGACTTGTAATACATACTTTAGCCAAGGAGTTGTAGGTATCAAGCTAAAACTGCAGTATCCTGAAAAAGATATTAGAAGAGCTTTTAAAAGTTACGAAGTAATAATTCCAAGAATGTATTGTTGGTGCGCTTATAAACATACACAAATCAAACCCAGAACAACTGCCGGTATGTCAAACAGTTATTTTCCACGTGCAAGAATCGAATAAGCAATACGCAGCGTAGTAACAAATCGCTCAGCTACTGCACTAATCGAGGTTTTGTAGTTTGACCTGTGCATAAGACCATTTGTATGCCCGCCATTTTGAAGTGTATAAATAACCAAATATAATCATTAAAATAAATTATACAAAATATGCTTATTTGAAAACGAAAAGGAACACGTCATATATTATTAATACAGTTTCATAAAAAGCAGTCAGCAAACATTCGTCTAGAAAACATCCGTTGCTAAGTCCTAAAATAACAACAATATGTATCTCTTATGTACTTATTGTTATGTAAATAATATGCATAAACATAACGTGTAAATATACATAGATGATGGCTTCCATCCGTATCGTGGGACATGAGTAATGTTGTATATAAACATAAGTAGCTATTTGAATATAAATAATGTAGATTGCACGGCAGATAAATAAGTATACATAGACTTACGTACTTACCTATTCATAGAAAATAGTTACTTAGCTATACATGCTGGTCATATTCTCAGAATATTCAAAATTAGTATACATAAAACTCAGGTTAAAGAAATAGGCAGATAGAACGCTCAGAACACGCGAGTGTCTCCACCAAAGTTAATACAAAACCAAATAGAATTACATTCCATAAATGATTTCTTTGTTTTTGAGAACAACTTTTACGATGGTTAAAGACACGAGACGGCATAATTTGGCAAAAAACAACAACGACGCGCAGCTTGGTACTACGCGTAGCTTTGTACTGTCGCAACTTTGTATTCGATTTTGATTTTGTATTAACTTTGGTGGACCCAGTCGCGTGTTCTGAGCGCTCTATCTGCCTATTTCTTTGATCTGAGACATAAAATATAAAATTCTGGAAAATTTCAGCCTATCTCCTCCAACCTGTATGATGGGATGGCTAAGACGCAAAATGTCCCTTTCGCAAAATGTCCAATGTTTTTTGTTTCAGGCAATCTCCAAAACGGCTGGACTGATTTTGGAGGGAGTTTCGCTATAAGATGCTGGTGTTATAAAAAATATTGTGAACTCTGTTAGATGCTTTAATTTTACAATAACCGAAACCATCGCCTGCGGATGCGTGGGCCATAAGTTAGTCATCACAACATTTATTAGAAAAAAACCGCCCAAGTGCGTGTCGGGCCACGCACAGTGTAGGGTTCCGTAGTTGCCCATCAAAATATGCGAACTAACTAAACTGATTCGCTGAATTTAATTTTAAAAAGAAGAATTTTCACAATCGGTCCAGGAGTCTTTGAGAAATCAGGGAAAATACATAAGAAAAAAGATTACGACGAATTTAGAACCTCCTCCTTTTTAAAAAGTAAGTTAAAAATAGTTGAAGATAAAAACCTACCTATCCCCAAAAAACATACCGTAAAACATACCTATTAAAGCTGTAAAAATAAAGTTGACAAACTTACATTTGCAGTTGAAGTACATATTCTCCGATACATTTTATTTAAGAAAACCTATTTTCTAAGTACATTTTATAAGTTGGTCGCCTATTACTCGTAAAGTTGTAAAGCCTACTTAGTCATGATAATTTTCTTTTAAACTTCGTTATATATACTACTATTGTGAATTTTTTCACACCCCCAAACATAACCGTTTAGCTGGTAGAGGGGGGGGACACTCGAATCGAGCAAAATTTTGCACTTTAAAGCTTAATATTTCACAAACGGATTTTTTTATCAAAAAACTGTTGATGGAAACTATCATTATTTTTTAAAGGCCTATTTAATGATACCCCACACTAAGGGATACGATTGAAAAAAAAAATCCTCACTTTACGTGTAAGTTCAGGAGGTACCCTAAAAAAAAATATTTTACGAGATTTTATTTTACCACTTTTTCGGCACAACAAATCCGCATATTTACACCAAATTACAGCTCTCTAGTACTGTGCGTCTCTGAGCTAAACTGCGGACAGACGGACGGACGGACGGACGGACGGACATGGCGAAACTATAAGGGTTCCTTGTTGACTACGGAACCCTAAAAATAAACCATGTTTATAACACAGCTAATTCTAGAAGTTTCATTTCCGAACGAACATAATATCTCTCATGTGAATACCTAAGAAGCAGGAATATAATGGTGTACACCCATTATTTTCCTCTAACATGAAAAGTACCTACTTATTGCAAAGCTTTTTCTTTCTTTCTTTTCTTTAACGAATATGACTCAATATCGTACGTAATAACGTTTAGTATTACGTCTTATTTCGACGCTATATTAATTCTGCGATGTTTGCCTACCCTCCGTCTGTTATGATGACTTGTTTATGATATAAATAAGGGGCGAAAAGGGTGCGGATATGGATGTATGGTACACTGGGAATGTGTGTTCGTTTGTCTTCTTGTTGGGGCTATCACATAGAAATATAATGCGTGGAAATATGAATAATAATAAAAAAAACATTGATTTCAGGTGATCTACGATGACGTCCTAAAGCTTGAGTTCCACTGTGTGAATCTGATGGCGCTGGACGACTTGTATAGCTCTGTCTCTTTCGAAGACATCATGATAGGCCATCTGGTTCTCTCATCATCATCAGCCTATAATTTTCCTACTGGGACACAGGCCTTCTCTCTGTGAGAGGGTGTGGGCCATAATCCACCACGCGGGCCTAGTGTGGGTTGGTAGATGTCACATGTCTTCGAATTTTTGGTTCTAGGACATGCCGGTTTTCTCACGATGTTTTCTTTCACCGTTTTGAGAGCAGTGGTGATTGATGAAATAAATTACACAAATAATGCGCCTGGCGGGGTTGGAACCCACGATCTACAACTCGTAAGTCGGGACCGATACCACTGGGCCACCACTGCTCTAGGCCATCTGGTTCTCTCATGTAATAATAAATACCTATAATCTTTATTTCTCCGAAGTATGAAACGAAACTGAGGGTCCCGTACCATAGTACACCAACATTTCTTTAAGTATGAGTTAAGACTATGTTGAATGTTTCATTTATGAAGGACTAGCCTATTGCCTATTTTAGGTACAAATCCTGAGCCTGGTTTCTATCAGACTTGTATAATCCGACAATAGGTATGTGTATGAGTTAGCACGCGACTTTTGTATGAGAGCACAAAAAGTAGATGACCCACTGCAAAAGTGGGACATCCACTGCAGGCAAATGTACCACTTCACTTTTAGTGGGAAAAAGATGTTTTAACAAATCTTTGAGATAATTAAATCGTTACGTAGTTAAATAATAATAACAACACGTAAGTATATCAATAGGTAACGTAATTTATTATTATCACGTGATTGTAATAATAATGTAATTTGTTGTTAGCTGATGCAATATTAATACAATTTATCGTCATTATTTCATCAGAGCACAAACACGGTTTAATTTGTGAAACTGTATTAAATTAGAGATAATATAAATATTATTTTGTTTTATTAATCATTTATAATTTCCAGGCATTGAATTAAAGAAGACGATTATCTTTAGGTTCGGATTGGTACAAAAGCCCGAAAGTCTGACTTCCAGTCTTACCAAGAAATTACCCAGTAACTGGGCTTATGGAAATCAGATAGTTTGCCTGGATGTAGCAGAATACCAATCATTTGCATCCAATCATACTTCGGTAGTCTACACTAGTATGGCTGAGGCAGATGATTTTGGGACAATTAAGGTAAGGGTTCACATCACCGAAGAAAATGAATAAATCGAATTTTATTTAACTTATGTACTAGAAAGTTCCTTCACTACAGCCCTATTTCATATATAAAACAGAGTTGTGTTGTGTCATATCAAAGTACAGCTGTTCCACAAAACAAATGGTTGAAAGCCGACCTTACAAGGTCAGTTTTGAAAACTTGAAGTATTTCACCTCACCTCACAAGCACGTATAGTATTATGTGACTAGAAAAGGGACAAGCTTATTATCAAATCAATAAAAGTGATTATATCGAAACACAACTATTAACAGAAGACAGAAGTGCCAATGTCGACTGTCTTCTCAAACACTGCCATATTTTTATTCTTGTATCTTAATCCACATCGCTGCATCGTAGACCTTAATGTTTTGCAGACTTTCCTTCTGGATTCTTAAAAGTCTCCAGAATATACACATCTTGAATGAGCACAGTTCAACAGCGAAAGACACATCACTCTCTCCAATTTTAAGGCTAACAGAGTGTGATAGGGGTGAATGGAAGAAAAAAACGTGTTGCACCGACCCCAAGTAAAATGGGATAAGGGCAGGAAGATGATGATGATGGAAACTCCACTACACCAGAAAATTACAAAGAACCCTCACCTCCTTAACAGGTTACGACCTCTCAATCCAAAAGGTCCAAGTTATCATCATCATCATCAGCCGTAAGACGTCCACTGTTGAACATAGGCCTTCCCTTTAAGTTGAGACTTCAATAGGACCGAATGGAAGCGGGTTGTCCCCAGCGTGATCCTCTGGTCTTCATAAGAAAGGATTACCTAGATTTTCCAAGATTATTTTAGTTATTAGACTTGTATAATTATTATAATTATCATGGTGAGACCAAAGAAAATTGATGACACAAATCGACATGGATATTATGCTAGAGCCAATCACATATGTAACACTACATTTATCTCATTTAACAAAAACCTGATTTTGACCAACCTAACGAATGAAACACGAGAGCTATTTTGCTTCTTCCTCAAGCTTTCCATGAACTGCACCTTCTGAATCTCCCATTCCATGTCAGAACTCTCGCTGCGCCGGCGCACGCTGCAAGACGCCGGGGGCTATGGCAGGGGGTCAGCAGGGGGGGGTAGCGTTGGGCAATACATCAGTGCTACCTTTCTAATGAGTGGCGCCGGCGCCGCGAAGAAAGCCGCCGAGACAGACCGACACGAAAATTATGCGTTCCGATATTATATTGTGGTTTAATTAGGTATGCGATGGGATTTTCACTTGATTTGCTACGAAAGTGGAAGGGAATATGGTTGATCTGAAGGGCATTACGATATCAACGATCCACTGAAGATACACGAGGGCTACTACTATCCTAGCGCAAAATCCAACACTTCGGCCGAAGCTTCGGGCGTTTACTACACCTTGTCACTTACGGAGTTGATATTAGTTAGGGTTACGAATAAAAAATTAGTGACAACACCATTGGACAAATGGCCCTACTCCTGTCTTGTCATAACTCATGAATTCGAAAATCATTTCTTGATGGACTTGGAAAGTAACCAAAAGTGTAACCAAAAGCTTTTATGAATTCGTAAAAATACAGCTTCACGTAACTGACAAAGTCACATAGCTAATCTTACCACTTATGAAATGTGTTTCTTTCCTGACAATTTACTTTCTCAGAAAATAAAAAGCATTTACTCCGAAAACCGTAACAGCTTAGGGCTTTTGAAAACTGTAGTCCTATCTAGTATCTACTTGTACATGTTCCTACTAGGGGACGTATGTGTCCCCCCTACACCAGATACATACAACGTGTAACGTTAATAGCGCAAAACCTCTCGTGGGGTAACTCAGCCCATGTTACTGTACTGTATAAAAAAAAGATTTTTCATACAAAATGAGAAATTGATCGAGCCCATCAGTATGTAAAATTTTTTTTTCCAAAATTTTAGAACAAATATTAATCAGTAACATGGGCTGAGTTACCCCACTAGAGGTTTTGCGCATTTAACGTTACACGTTGAAGATGCGTCCCTAATTATGACTATCATCGACTCTATTAGGTACGCCTCAGGGGCACACAATTAAAAATCCAACATCATTGTACACCATCGTACTCTCACCATGACCTTTTCAAGTTACAAGTACAGTTAGGAGCCCTGCGGCTTTGCCCTCCAGATCTAAGTGATTGCCAACCGGTACCACGAGGTAGCGCAGCCTCGCTAGATCTTAGAAGGTTTAACGTTACGTTTTGAGACTGGGTTCAGAACCGGTATTTTATTTGAATAGAAAAGTGTCTATATCACTGGATAATTTTGGGATACTCTTGTGGTACCGTATTTTCAAGATAGGTATGGTTTGAATCAAACTTAGTTTTTTAAACTATACACACACTAATTGTAATATCCTACAATAATCTAGAAAATCACTAAAATGTCAGTTACGTAATAATGGATAGTTTCGAACTTTCATGTTTTTTTTTATGTTTTTATAATTATGTTCCCTTGTCTTTTGCTACTTATCTTGGGGTTAGCAACACGTTTACTTGTTCCATTTTCTTCCGACAATTTTTGTCGACGATTTTTTGTGCGGGTTTTATCTCCTATATGTACCTTTAGAACGAATTTTCAGTATTTGAGACGTAAACTGAAACTTTGACTTTCAAATTGACAATTTTCAAGGATTTACATTAGTTCTTTCTCCGCACACCAGAGTCGCTGTTCCATTTTTTCATGCAAAAACGCTTTAAATACTGGAAAGACGCTGTAAAGTAAAAGAGTGAAAATTCGTGCTAAGGGTACTGTATGTACGGTGGCGCGTCGTGTTTCGCGCCAAATGCCGCTGGGGTCGCGGGTTTTTTTTCTTAACCCAGGATACCGTGGCCCCAGAACGTAAAGGGCATAGGAAGGAACACGGGTGGATTTTAGTCAGTAAGAGTCTGACAGTCCCTTCCGCCCCACCCAGGGCGGGAGGACTCATTTGATAATTTTGCCACCTTAAAAAAGGGGTATTGTATCCACAGTTTTTTTACAGAAAATGCAATCTAAAATCTATAAACAAACAATTTGCGCGAAATAAGGTCAGCAATGTTTTTTAAAACCAGACAAACTTTGATATGACGTAAATATTGTATCGATTACAAAAAAACAAGTCAATAGTTTATCAATAATACTGTAATTATAAGTACATTATATACAAACACAGTAACTAATCATGTATACACGTGGCATCTGTCATAATGTTATATACTTATTATGTACTATCTATGACTCAATTTTGATGGCCATCACATTCTGTAGTTAATTAAATAAATCAATGAGTGTTTGTATACGTAAATATTTACATGATTTTGTTTGAACTTAGTGTACAAGTTAAAAAACTCTAATAATATGCTTAAAATCAATAAAATTCTGAAGCGCGAGCGTGTTGTGTGAACAAAAATTTTTCCAAAAATGTTCGTCACTCATGAGCCCAAATTAAGGGTACCTTTGGCAACGGTGCCCAGACCCTGGAAGGGCGCAGAAATGGCCAGACCGAGACCACAATTGACCAGACCAGGAGGCAATTATAGAAGCTCGCACTTAGCGCATAAAAAGCTACTTACGCTGCTTACTGCACATAAGATCACGCCTATGATCCTCAAAGGGTAAGCGAGAGGTGTATTCTTTTATTTTTCAGAAGATGGTGTACCCGTACCTAATCATCGAATGACTGCCAGACTCCAGAACCCAGAAACCGAATTTAGCTGCTCAAGAACTCAGCAGTGACGTTCGTGGTCACTAAACTAACGCGACAGTGAACACAACGTCTTAGCAAATATCCCTTGCCTTTATTTTATCATTCATCTCGACCCCATTGATATAGGCCTATTCCGGTTTCCCCTAGAGTCAATAGATCTGACCGGAATTAAATGCCCCCGGCTACTGACAAAGAGTTGCCTGAGGGCTTGTCAGGATTGGGTCAAACACATCAACCCATTTAACCATTTGCTCAATGAAGTGATGATGTGTTTTGGAACTATTCTGTTTTCTCTTAAACTACGGATAATCAGAATCAGGAATCATTAAAACGTAAAATATAGAACTGTAAACATAAGTGCTAAAATGTTAATGTACTAGATAATGTTCTTTGAGGATAAAAGCTATGCAGAAACAAAGGAATTGCTTCTACAAACATACATATGAATCGTTACTATAAATAATCGATGTGAGACGACAACGCAGCGCAGTACCTACGTAATAGATTAGTTCGCATATTTTTCCGTAAATATAGCCCGAAGCTCTACCTACCCCTTGTACACAAAAAAAAATGTATCCTCCCGAATGCTCAGCTAATTGTGTTTGTTCCGGTCTGAGCTAAAGCGAGCAACTTCCGAGCAAGCAAGCGTGCCGAATAGATGGAATAAATGTTTGAACGCCTGATAAAATTGTTATAGCAAAACGTATTTCTGCGACTTCGTATTAACATGTTTTTCGCTTTAGTATGGGTAATATGTTTTAGGATGAGGAAACGTTTACGTGATATTAAATATCATTATATTATTATATCCTAATACTTTTTTCTGATGCTGAAAATGTGATGTAGTTATTAATAGCAACACGTGGACGTAAACTGATCCAATAAAAAAGGAATTGTCGACATAAAAACTTCTGCTTTATTAAATAGAGAAGTATTTCATGATAAAATTCCACTCTAGCTGGAATCTAAAAGGAACACCTATATTTTATTCTTTGCTTTCTCAGTAATTTTATTTCCCTTTGTCGTCTCTACAGGTACGGAATTCCTGGAAACATTCTTACAAAACAGGTTAATATTATGTCATAAATAAATTGGTTCGAAAAGAAAATACCTTCTTATAAATTATCTTCCAAAAAATATCTTCCATCCTTCGTAAGAACAACAAACAAAGATAAATAGCGGAAAGTTTTTCCCAGAGAGAATATAATCGCTTCACTTTTCCTTACAAAACAAATCTGAGTAATTCATACTTTGGCTCCTAAGCGTGAGATGAAATGTTTCCATTATATTAGTAAGAACGTGTACTTACTGCGTACTTATACAGGATTTACTGACAATTTTAATAAGGCAAATGGTTCTAAAATGAATATTAAATACCTAAATGAGTAAGAAGACACGTTCTAAGTCACTAGATATTAGTTAGTATTCAGGGTCCAAATGGACCTGTTACAAAGTTCACCAAATAACCAAGTTCAGTTAGCAAATGTGCTTTATGGACTTTCTTTTTGGGTTATCAAAACGAAGGAGATTTCACAACGAAATTATAATTCCTTAAACACATATCATTATCAAGTCATCTGAAATCAGACATAGGTATTCATAATTATTGTTTTTCTTTATTAAAGAGAACAAAAATCCCGATGTACGAAGGAGTATGTTAGTTTATGTATCTGTAAGTATGTAAGAGCAATAAACGTAATGTTTTGAACTAAGTACATAATAATATTTTGTTCGGAAGAATTTTCCAAGAAATTCAATTAGGTACATCAAAATACTGTTTTCTCGGTAAAACTAAGGAACATTTAGGTCATGTTAGTTGTACAAGGAATAATGTCGCAAAGTAGGATCATGTGTCGTCAAATTAGTCGGATTACCAAAGAGTGGTTTACGTTCCCGGGACGAGCATCAACGTTATTTAGGTTTAAACCGTACCTTGGGGATCTTAACCACGGGCTAGAGAAAATTTAGATTGTAGCTCTCAAACTAAATGTGAAGACAAGTAATTTAATTAACTTTGCTCCAGTGCCAACTAGACTTTTATGTGCCCGATGTGCCAAGTAAGATCTGGCCAATTGTGGTCCTACTCTGGCCATTTCTGCGCCCAGTGCCTGGCACCATTGACACACCCCAATTTTCGGCACTACTTAGCTCTGATTATTACCCCCCAAACACAGCTAAAGTGACAGTTTACCAAACCAAGTATGAGCAAGTTATGTAATCTATACCGAGTATGCTCGTAAAAAGTAACCTTCATAATTACGCGGCCTGCTAGCAAGGGACTGCGATTAGTTTCTCTATGGAAAACCATACAATTACGTACTACTTGTAATTAAGTGATTACTAAGAGTTGCTGGAAGTTGTAATACAACTCTCTTTTCCTAGGAAAATTGTTTCGAACTAGCTTTGAGCCGCGGGTTTGACTGATTCAACTTAGGTCCCGTTAAAATGATTGATTTTCGTGGAAGTAAGTCTTAGCTTTGATGGCGGAGGTAGTAATGAGGTAGACTTATTTAGTCCTCGTATTAATCCTGTTATTGTGAGGCTCCGTTTGAGTCGAAACTAACAAATATACTAAGGACAGTCGTTGAAACTAATTGAGAGAGTCAATTAGTGACATCTTTAATATCTAAACATTACAAAGCTGAAGATTTTGTTTGCTTGAACGCGTTAATCTCAGAAACCACTTGTTCGAATTGAAAATGTTTGTTTTGGATAGCCAATTTATTAAGGAAGGCTATAGGCTAATATTACATCAGGCTACAACCAAAAGGAGCCGAGCAACGGAAGTGAATCAGTCATAATTAAATAGGGGATGACAATGTGTTCCAGCTTAAAAAGTATTTCGAAAGATTGAAGAACACTCAATAAAAGGTGTAGTCATGCATCATATTTTAAAATATATTCTGAATATTCTTAATGGGCCCCTGCACGCTAATTGCACAAGCTTCACAGTTTTCCCTACGCAAGCCAGTTTTTGGTTGCGCGTGTGATTGGCAAAACTGTATCTTACGCAAACCCCACAGCGCGTCCAGCGCAATTAGAACTGTGGTGAAGCTTGCGCAGTTAAAACTGTGGTGAAGCATGCGCGACTGCGCGTGTGGTTATGCCGTCCGTGTACAGTTTTTTCATGCGAGAAGCTTGCGCGGTTAGAACTGTGGTGAAGCTTGAGCGTGTGGTAGACCCATATACAAAAATACTTTTAATTCCACAAACACACAGACACACAACCCATGTTAACATATAACAAGACATTTCTAGACCGTAGCCATGTCTCAGTGAGCGATCATTAGCGTTTAGCACGAAATATAAATTATAGATCTGCGCCGGCGCAAATATCGATCACGTTTTAAGTCGCTGCTCCAAATAAGTGCGTTTAATGGAACGTGTATCATATTATGCTATCAGTATCGCTCTGATTATCACTAGAGAGAGAAAAAGAGCTGTTTTAGTAAACAGCTGACTTTTTCTTAGGAAAATATTTAAACGATTGCGAGTAGGACTTCAACCTGCGAACTGCGAATGAGTTCGACCTTCTTGAGCGGAACTGCGATGGCTTTTTTGATGAAGTCGATTAAACCGACTTCAAAAAGAAGGGGTTCTCAATTCAGTCCGTATTTTTTTATGTTTTTACCGGTGTAAAACGAACCAGAAACCACGGAGTTATCCGTATAACTTCGTGGTTTCTGATCCGATTTGCGCGATACTTATTTTTTGTTCGATGGTCCTATAAAAATTCCATTCAGTATTTTTTGCTAATTGTTTCTAGATGTTAAAATCATCAAATGAGTCCTCCCGTATTGTATGGAGCGGAAGGGATGGTCAGACTCGTATTGGCTAAAATTCACCTTGTTCCTTCACAAACTGCGATGACTTAGGTGATTAAAGCGTCTGGTGTGCTGAAACTAACTAAAATGTTTTTTGGAATTTTTACTATGAGAATATCGTTCTCTTTTGCATTGCTAAAATAAATTGCTTTTAGCGTCCCTAATATTGTTCCCTCTTTGATTCCATTATTATTGGTAAGGCAAAATAATTCCATTTCAAACACATAAAGTAAATAATATGAATAGTTGCTATGAATATTATTATTTAAATATCAAAAATTCTATAAAACTTTGTGATTATTATACTTCTCCACGTTTTACTATTGTCTCGAATAAGAACCCCTACCTTTCACTAATACCTTCCTACAATAAAAAGTAACGTCTTCCCTCACATAATGTAATATTACGGGATGATACTATAATCTCTGTAACAACAACTATGTCGGGATATGTCAATAATGCGCAGAGGGCGCCACTGAACGATGTACCCAAACGTTACAAGTACCACCGTAATGTCTGGCTGTATCGCCTTAGATTCGTGAAGCTTGGAATGGAAGGTGACTGCACGTCCTTTTCCCAAATGGAGGCCAAAGCAACAGAGCACTAATCCTTACATAGCTGCTACTTTTACCTCATCGACCTCACACCTAGTTATAACATCATTTTGGGTGTTATTCTATGTGAGTTATTATGTTTGTAAACGCACCCACGACACACGAGAAATTTTTGGTGTGGGGCAAAGTAAAAAAAAATGAAAGATAAGAAAAAGATTTTTGTCATCCCCTTTTAGGCTAAGGTGCGGCAAAAATAATGAGAGACAAATAATGCGGACAAATCATTCGACGATATCGTGAGAGTCACAAGTAACCGATGGATGCAAGTGGCGACCACCACGCCGAACGACAATCGTTCGGCGTGGTGGTCTAAGACGGGAAGATTTTTTTCAGCACTGGACGTCTTCTTGATGATGATAATTCGAAAACAAGTCCGTCCATAATACTGAGAAATTCCAGACAGGATAACATTTATCTACACTGTGTTCAACCACTGTGGTCCATATCAGGTCTTCAAGCTCCATAGTACTTGCTACCAGATGTTTAGTTTTGTCGGCTAATATTTATGTTAGGACTAGCTTACCCAACGGCCATGACAGATGCGGCCTCAGAATGGCCTGGAATATAGGTCACGGTCTTTTTCCTTGAGAGTATTTAACACGCCTTTTTGCTCTCCTTGGTAAAATGTTTACATAATGTTATTGAATGGAAGAGTATTATAAATACTCACGTAGCCTTGTTACATTGTGTTCTTTTTTAACCTCAGAATATCTAAGAAACACTGAGATGAATGAAGAAATTATTATAGTTTATTTTAAACGAAAGATGACAAGAGACATACCTATTGTTTATTTCTTAGTAGACATGTTTAAAGCATCAATAAATTGCATTGGTTCGTGGTAAGAGTTTTGAAAAATAATGAATAAGTACCTGTATTTTTTTTTCTTGTCTCTTGTCATAAATTATATCGCACCAAAATTCCAGATTAGGGCTCCTGGCGTCAAAAGCTCGTAAAAACAGTACTACAAAAAAAATACTATACCCTTTATATAACCTATTATAGCCATGCATTTTTTGATTTATTTCTTATCCATATCATCCGCGTGATAATCCAGGGCCCAAAATCAAGGGACCTCGTAATGATATATTTATTTTGTGTGCTCGCCGGGAGGGGGCGGTAATTGCATTCCTCATGTAACACACGACTGGATTCAATAATACGCGTTCAGCAAATACGTTGAAATGCAATAAATTGGGGAACGCAGGAGATTACATTTTTTTGTTTGATCGAGATTCATTTAGATACTAATTCTTTTTGGAGAACTTTTACGTACTGTCTCACACATCTGTTCCACCTCAGAAAGAACAAGGAGAAGTTTTAGTATGCGGGCGAGTAAGTAACTCACCCATCATGGACCATGATGATTGGGTCGGTAGGGCCCGTTCCAGGCCCATTGTCCATGTGGGCAATCACACTTAAAGAGCTGACAGCAATCTAATGGGATCCGCACCAAGACCACACGGGACTTTAGCCCTCAAACCAGTGGCGGATTTGCCCTTAGGTCCAGTAGGCCCAGACCTAAGGCGGCCATACATTAGGGGCGGCAAGTCGCCAAAAAAAATCACTGATGATAGCTGGCACTAATAAATAAGGATAAATAACTCAAAAAGTATCTTAATTTATAGGCTCATATAAAATAGTTACTGAGAAAGGGGTGGCACATGGTGTGGGGCCTACAGCGGCTAGGACTGCAAATCCGCCACTGCCTCAAACCTGCAGCGTCGCAGAAGTATCTGAATGGGAAACCTTGACCTATTGGAGCTATTGGGGAAACAAAGTGGAGTGGATTTTAGTCATTACGAGTCTTAAAGTTCCGTCCACCCAGGGAGGTATTTGATTTATTGAAGGAGAAAGAGACCTTGCGGAGGCAGGTGTTTCTTGCAAGGCTGGAGTTCCATAATACCGAGATACACACCACTTCCATGATAATAAATTATTATTCATAAACACTGGTCAGCCTTCTATTTACTCTGAAAATATAAATAGTACAGAAATAGTAGCCACTCGCCGATTTTTTATAAAAATACAGTCTATGAAACAAAGGCAGCATAATTTATGTACCACAGACAAGTAAGTTATAGAAGAACCACAACTTAGATAAATATTAGAGTTCCTTCTAAATTAAGGAAAATACGGGAAGACTATCTAAGTAAATATGGCGTTATGATTAATTATTATGACATGGGGATAAATTCACCCCGAGGTATACCTTGAAAGCTATCGCGTATGAATTTGTGAAAAACGGAAAATAAAAAAATTGTTATCCTCATTTTAATATGAAAGAGAATGACTTATCATATTGACATAAAAAACAACGGTGCATAAAATTTGACCATGCCTATGCGCTTGAACCATTCCAAACCAAATAAATTGCTAAATGAAGCTTAGAAATCTGCAGTTTTCTAAAGTGCAGTAGTTCAGATCATTTATTTTGTTTTTTTTTTATTACCTTAAGCCTGAAAAAAAATGCAAACTGAAGTGGAGGTTGAGTACTATGTAATGAATGTTAACTGTTTGAACATCGGTCTAAGTTAATCGTAAAATGAACACAATTTTATGAATATGAGTTAAAAAAAATGAGTATACAAACGATTTTTCCCGAATTAACCTTCTGTCGGTTTAACGTTAATCTAATAAACTATGTTTAAAACGATAGCAAACACCATTGTTGGCGGTTCAAGGTCGAAAAACATATTAAACGAGCGTCTAAAATATTGAGCCGTATAAAAATTAATGTTTTTGTTCTAATATTATTACTTACACGTGGAGATGTTGTTATTGTGGTGGATTTTTATTAGATTTCTTAGAAATGTGTAATGAAAAAGGGTTAGTTATTATTAGTCAGGTGAGAGTTTAAAATACCTCGTTTAACCTACCTGGTACGTAGAAAGGAGGTGAATCTTAAAAAGACTAGTAATAGAGCAAAATGGATGACGACTGACCTGCTCCTGAATCTTAACTGACTGGATTATTTGACCATTAAAAAAATGAGAATCATGTTCCAATAAACATAATTATTTCAACAGTTTATAAACCTGCTTTTTTTAAAGTTACCTACATTAAATTTTCATGTACAGATACAAGAACATCAAACTGATGTAGTTTGGGAGGCAAGCGTTCTATCAAAATACCAAATGGTCAATTTCGTAAAATGAAAAAATTTCAGTATTCCTTCTCTGCCGTAATTACTGGCTGCTAGACTGGGCTATTGATTTAGTCCTAGCGGTTAGTGACCCTGACTGTTATGCCGGAGGTCGTGGGTTCGATTCCCACCCGGACAAATGTTTGTGTGATGAGCACGATCATTTGTTCTGTGTCTGGGTGTAATTTAGCTTGGGACTAGATGACGTTGTGGATGGTTGTGGAATGTTATTATTATTATTAGATAACCAACAGCTGAACAACACATCAATATTCCATAACCCCATAATTACTCATATTCTCTAATATATACCCAGCTAAACTAGGTATACAACGAACCGCTTAATTAAACTAAGGAATCGAGTTCAATTCTGAGCCGAATTACGAGTGAAAATGGCCAGAAATGGCCACAATATGGGCTACACGTTAAATAATAGCTGCTATTAATTACGAGCCAGACCAGAAACTAGCCAATAACACGAATCTCCTGCTGGGGACATACGGGAGGCTGGTTGGGACGGACACTCCACTTTTGTAGTGCAAGAGTATGAGTCATATTTTTAATGGCATCTGGACTACTTAAAGGAGGTTGAGTGCTTCTTAACCGAACAATCTTAGGGTGTGCCTTAAATGTAAGGCGTCCAGTCAGGGGTCTCGTATGAGCAGGGAATATGACGTGACTGAGTTTCAAATATTCATTCACCCATCTATCCAAAGTATAGCCTTTTATTGTATGTAATAGTTAGGTAGATAGAACGGGAGGAAAGCCAATGAAAAGACGGATGGATGTGCATGTATTATTAGGCGCAAATAGGTATGCTAAAGCCGAGATCATAGAGAATATGGGACACTGGGAAGAAGATGATATAATTCTTTGTTTTCCCATTTTAATCATTTCAAAGTACCAATAATACAATAGTTGAGCATATTATTACAAAATAATATGTAAAAGTTTTAATATCCACCTGAGACATAGGTACCAGTTCTTTTTCCGAAAACCCACCACCTAATGTTAACTCTTATCGTACATCATCAATCCCGCTGCAATAATCAGTGAGAAATCATATTTCAAATAGTGTTGAAACCTAAAATAACGTTCTGCCAATCATGTATTAGTTACGAATGATTGCTTTTCTATAGTAACTAATTTACCTTTAATTTTAGCATCAATACTCTATTCATGAATGTTTAAAAACAAATACAATTCATGTTCTGATTTGAAAAGGTATTATATTACTTGGAAGTCAATCACAGTTGAATCAATGGAGCTTATTATCATATCATATCTAACAATGAAACCGTAGATAAGTAATTAACAAGATATAAAAGCATCAATGTGGTGTAGAAAAGGAGATTTCAAAATACTACTGCCATGATAATACATACATGCGCCTGCAAACAACGCCCTCCCGTATGTTTCCTATAAAAGCGATCAGGCTTCCCATTTCCATTACCTTCAGCAATTACGGTTATATCGACCAACTTCCTACCAAACTTCCATTTCTGCATCTATATTACAACATAAAATCTACATACAAAGCAAGCAACCAATGTAAATCGAACAAAGGAAATTGCCCGACAAAGAAAACGCACGGGAGCGATGTAAATTATGGTGTAATTTGACAAATGGTGGGCGAATATAACGTAATGGTTAACAATTTATTAAATTTTGAATCCCCTAGCTCGTGGCGAGTAACAGAATGTTTCCCGAGGTGGCCAGTAATGGCTTCCCGTTTCCATCAGTGCGTCCAACTCGTCCCAGCCGCCGCGATAGATATTTCGTACAAGTTTCGCGGTTACTTGATTATTCCCTAATTGCTAGACATTTCGGCACAATTTGTGGATAACAATTTGCCAAGTATTTAGTTACTCTGGTTTCGTAATTTGGTGAGTTTCTGTCGGGTTAGGATGAAAGGATGATTTCTTAGAATGTTTCCGCTCTGTGATTAACAAATTGTTGAAGTCGCTAGGGAGCTAGCTCGAACTTATTCCTTAATTTGAGTTTATTACTTTTAATGTTCTTGACGTCTATACAAATGGCAATGGCGTTATATTTCAGATAGTAACTTGAAATGTTACCAGCAACCCGAAAAGTCGGTGCGTGATCATGGAATTTTTAAAGTAGGTGGAGTTTAAAAAATATACCTATCCTAAGCAATTATTTTGAAAAGTACGTAGGTATCTAAGAAAGTAAAATTGGTCATACAAGCACGACCAATTAGGTCAGTGTATGTCCCCTCCGGGCCGGGCGTGGCCCCTCACATTTACCTTGAAAATATTCAGTAAAATCAAACTTCTGAAATCCATTCAAAGTGCAATTACTGGGTCTTATCACAGTGTGCATAAGCCAGAGATACCGTGGCTTTGAAGATAATTGCTCTGAGAGAGTTTCTCGAGCACCTCTACTCATTCCTTTGTCTTCGGAGACAAAGGGATGGTCGGAAACTATTAATTTAGGCCCACTTGCACCACAACTCATTTTATGTGTAGAACCGTAAACGGATTTAAACACTTTTTAATACTTGATTTATTTGAGAGCATTGGTGGTGGGTTTCGGCCCGGAATAACGAGTTGTAGTTCGTGAGTTCGAACCCAGGCGGGTCCATAACTTTGTGTAGTTTATTTCATCACCACTGCTTCAAAACGGCGAGGGAAAACATGGGGAATCATAGAACCATAATTTAGAAGACATATGGCATCCAGCAACACGCACTGGGCCCGCGTGGTGGATTATTGTTTTCAGGGGCAGGAAATGAAGCACTAATAAGCTGTTTGAGCAGAGTTTATTTAAGAGTATGTTTCTCACAATACAAAAACGTAGCGTCGGTTCACACACCGTACATCAAGAGTCGCCATTACACACACAGACAGGAAGTAGGAAGTGCTAACCAGTGTTGCCAAATATTAACATTGTATATCAACACCCTCCCTCAATGTTAATTTACAAATACGACAAAAAGAAAACAAAAAAAAACTAAGCGATAAGCCCTAACATGCCTCTAAATTTTTGAAATTTTACTCTACCTAACGGCTTGGTTAAGACATCAGCTGGTTGTTCATTAGTTCCAATATGCTTCAAAACAATTTTATTAGCAAATACTTTCTCTCTAACAAATAAAACCTTAACATCTATATGCTTGAGTTTATGGTGAAACTGTGGATTCTTACAGAGGCTAATCACTGGCAGATTATCTTCAAAAAGTACAACAGCTGGCTGTGTACCAGAAAAATCACAATACAAATTGCTCAGCCAACAGGCTTCGCTAGCCGCCATACTTAATGCTATAAATTCTGATTCAGTTGATGACAGAGAAATAGTAGGCTGCTTCCTAGATACCCATGAAACAGTGCAACCCAATACTTTAAACAAATAACCTCCTGTAGACTTTCTGTCTACTCTGTCACCAGCCCAGTCAGAGTCAACATAACCAGTTATAATATCAGTACCACTTACATTTCTATCAAATACTAAGCTAAATTCTAGGGTTCCCTTTATATAGCGTAAAACACGTTTTAAAGCGTTCCACAAATCCAAACTTGCACATGATTGATATCTGCTAAGAATGCTCATTGCTACACAAATGTCTGGTCTAGAACACAACATGGCATACATTAATGAACCTATTAATTTCCTACATCTTTTCTCAATATCCTCATTTTCGGATTTTTCCTTTTTTAAGAAACTGTGATCATAATTTTCCTCCATAGGAGTAGATACAGAATTACATTCAGACATATCAAAAACTTTTAATACTTTTTCAAGATAAGCACTCTGACAAATAGTAATTGTTCCCTCCCTCAAATTTTGAACAATATTCATACCCAAATAGTTTCTTATCATTCCTAAGTCCTTCATTTTAAAGTTTTTATTTAATAACAATTTCAAGTTTTCAATTTCACTTTGACAAGTTGAAGCAATTAACAAATCGTCAATATACAAAAGTAAGTATGTTTTATTACTATTTTCAGTCTTAATATACAAACAATATTCAAAGTTACTTCTTACAAATCCTAAGCTGGTTATAACATTGTGAAACTTAACATTCCAATTTTTTGGTGAATCTTTTAAACCATACAGAGCCTTTTTGAGCTTACAAACTTTTCCAACCATTTTATCACAATATCCAATAGGTAACTTAATGTAGAAATCACCAGCTATCTCACCATAGAGAAATGCACTACAGACATCTAATTGGTATACACAAAAGTTACTCTGATTACAAAAAGCCAAAAACATTCTCACTGAAGTTAATTTTGCTACTGGACTATATACTTCTGAGTAATTTAAATGTTGCTGGAAACCTCTAGCTACTAGACGAGCTTTATAAGATATAATATTGCCTTTCTCATCTCGCTTTTTCCTAAAAACCCATTTAGTATCAATGATGTCACAATCATTTGGTTTTATTACATAATCCCAGGTGTTATTTTCTTCTAGTGCTTGGAGCTCCCTTTCAATAGCACCTTTCCAATTCTCAGCATCACTAGAAGACATAGCTTCAGTGTAGGTGCTGGGATCACCGTCATTTAATGCTGTAAATAGACCCAACTCATAATCTTCTAAGTAACTTGGAGGACGAATATTCCTCCTGGGTCTAAAATTCTGTGGCCTCTCATCTTCATGTGTCACATTCTCAGTTTGATCTTCCTCTGCATCCTCAAATGATTCCTCTTCTCTAATTTCTCTTACCTCACTATTACTTTCCTCCAAAATCTCAATCCTTGCTTCTTCTTCTTGCTGGCCATCTGCCAATACTGTAGTTCTATCCTTGTCCTCAGAACTATCTGCATCTATAACAAGAACACCAGACTTTTCTTTCTTTTCAGGTACTGGTTGTGACAAGAAGACAACATCACGATGCACTTCAACTTTCATGGTAGACGTGATATATATTCTGTACCCCTTGACATCATCATCATAACCTAGGAACAAACCCATCTTATTCTTGGGATCTAACTTTAGCCTCTTTTCTTTAGGTACAAGGACCGATACTCGTGCTCCAAATTCTCTTAAATCATTTAATTGCAGTTCTTTGCCATAAAAAGCTTCAAAAGGAGTTTTACCTCTAACAGGACTTGGACCTGTGCGATTCAGTACATAAGCCGCCGTGTTTACTGCTTCAGCCCAGAAATGTTTAGGCATACCAAATATCATTGAACGGGCAGCTTCAACTAAGGTACGCATCTCTCTCTCGGCTCTCCCATTTTGCTGCGGAGTATACACTGTGCTTCTCTGATGGGTTATGCCATTTTCACTCAAATATTTGCGTAAATCAGTATTCATGAACTCCAGTCCATTATCACTCCTTAGAACTTTCATTTTGTAACCAGTTATTCTTTCAGCTTGTGCGATATAATTTTTGACCAAGTTCTTCGCTTCATCCTTTCGATTCATAAAGTACACTTTGCGATATCCTGAGTAGTCATCTTTCAGAAGCAGGAAATATCTGGCTCCTCCGAGCGATTGGGCCTCCATGGGTCCACAGATGTCTGCATGAACTAATTCCAGCGGCTCAGAAGCTCTAGACGTACTGGGGGAGAACGGCAAGCGATGTTGCTTTCCCGCCAAGCACTCCTCACAAGTGACAAAATCTTCAACAAACTTAATTCCTTTACGCGACAATATCTCTTTCACATGCGTAATGTTCTGATGACACAATTTACGATGCCATACACTAAGATTTTCAACCTTTTTGGACAAGTTTAATAACCCAAAGTTCGCAAACTCGCACTCGGTATCAACAACGTTCAAAGATTTACAAATGTCAATGTCAGATTCAGAAATGTCACTTTCGCGTTTGGTTGTTGCACATGTCATTGCAAACGCAGTAACCATAGACAGTTCCGATTGCGTTCCAGTTACCGAAAACAACATGTAAAACATTTTGTTGACGCGTTTCGATATTGCACGAACTTCACCTTTATTGTTTACAATTTCACAGCGATCTTTGTTCGAAACTAAACACATACCTTTGTCCAAAACAGTTCCCACCGAAAACAGATTGAATTTCAGTTCAGGCACAAAAAGTACTCCACTAAGTATTGTCTTTATAAACTCTACACCATTCCAGGCATACAATTCCACAATGCCACGTCCACACACATCGAGAAGCTTTCCGTCACCCACAGTAACTTTCATTGAGCTCTTCACATTGTCTAATCTAGTAAACAGTTCTCTTCTGCTACACATATGCTCACTAGCACCCGTATCCATAAACCAGCAGTCTCCTTGGTCAACTTCTTGACTCATACACATGAAGGCGTTCACGTTCGGAGCCTTTTTACCTTCCTTGGTCTTTAACAATTTGCAATTTGCCTTCAAATGTCCTTTCTTCTTGCAATAATTGCAGCATCTAGTTTCTCTATTTCCTTTTTCTTTGCAGTCCTTAGAAAAATGGCCCTCTTTACCACAAGTGTAACAGGTTAATTTTTGCTGCCTGCTTACACTAGCCAAAGCTACCTCTGGCTGCTCATCTGGCTGACTGTTTCTTTCTTCCTCTATAAGCAATCTTGAGGTTAACTCATTAAGATTTTGTTTTTCAATAGGAACTGACTCCCAAGCTGAGCGGAAATGTTTAAATTTCTCCGGCAACGACATCAACACTTTTGTGATGATCATTTTTTCTGAAAGTGGTTCACCCGCTTGCTTTAACTTTATGTTGATTTCTTCTAATTTCGACATGACTGTGACCACTGAGTCATCACCAAACTGGAGTGAAAAAAACTTTTGCTGCAGTAGATGGATGCTGACAGCAGACTCTTTTTCATAAACTGACTTGAGTTTTGCCCACATGCTAGCAGACGTTGTGCACGACAGCAGATGCGTGAGTGGAGCCACCTCCATTCGTGTGACAATAAGCTCCTGCGCCTTAGCGTCATTTGCCAGCCATGATTTCAACTCCATTTTTTTCTCCTCCGTGGGCTTTTCTTCTACACCACAAACGATATTGAAAAAACCTCTTCCTCTAAAGATTACTTCCATTTGAAACTTCCAAACCGCCCAATTGTCCCCACCAGACAACTTCAAAAACTGATTGGACGAAGATTGCTCCATTATGCCACGCCGGTCTATAACCTCAAATACTCTTTGACCACGAAAATAACTCTGCCACGACCTGAAAAACAGACTTATTGGCCTGGGCCCATAACCTGTTTTCAGGGGCAGGAAATGAAGCACTAATAAGCTGTTTGAGCAGAGTTTATTTAAGAGTATGTTTCTCACAATACAAAAACGTAGCGTCGGTTCACACACCGTACATCAAGAGTCGCCATTACACACACAGACAGGAAGTAGGAAGTGCTAACCAGTGTTGCCAAATATTAACATTGTATATCAACAATTATGGCCCACTCCCTCTCACAGAGAGGAGGCCTGTGTCCCCAGCAATGAACATTTATAGGCTGATGATGACGATGAATACCTGATTTAAGACTTAGATTATGAATTCTTGATATTAGAGTCATGTTTTGATCAAAATAAAACCTTTATTTAAAAAAAAAACAGGCGTTATAAGTAACGTTGAAAAGCAATTTGAGCAGCTAACTTATTTAGCGGGAGGGACATCATTACTCGGAGGGCCAGAGGGCCAGAGGGCCAGAGGGCTGGCCTCTCATATTCCTATTCATGAATGACATTCCCCGCTTAATAACAGCGCCCTTCAAAATGGCCGCCTGCCTTTAATTACAATGGATGTAGTTGAATGTGTTTGCGTGGGATGAGTTTTTGTTGAATTCGAATGATTTTGAAAGTACGAGTATCTGTTCATTTTATTTTATTGAAGTACCACCCACACTGTATCTTGAGAGAAGCATTAGAAAAGTTTCTGTCTATATTAAAAGACTTTCAAAGAAACTGAAGCTAGTTTCACAATAGTTTCTTCATTTTTATTAAAAGAATAAAAAAGGTTTTAGAAATAAGACGAAGACATCTGAACCTGTTTGCCTTTTATTAATAGAAAAAAATAAATAGAAAATAATTATGTTTTATATAAATATAGGTAACTACACATACCATTCAAAGCCCGATTCTATTCAGTTTGGTTATAAAAAGGTGTGCTCATAATAATGATATTATGGTACAGACCGTTGGGTCAACAACTTTTTGGAGTCAACATCATCGTTTTTACAAAAAATCATCCGCATAACTACTTACAAGATAAAACTATCCGTCCGGTGTCGCGGGACTCTCTCATGAGGTAACCGTGAGCCTGGAACATAAAGGCGTATTGAAGGATCACCGTTGATTTTAGTCAGTATAATTCTGACACTATCCCGCATTGGGAGGTCCAATTGATCATTTTACCTCGATAAAAAAAGGTAAAACTGTAAAATGCGAACCGAACACTTTCTCTTCTTACAATATTGATTTTTACTGAGCCCCAGTTTCAACCCATAACTCCGTTAATGGATATTGCCTAATATGGCTTTCCCCAATAGATTGTTACGACGAAGGATCTTTAAGAGATTGCCCATAATCAAACGAAATTGAAAATAATGATGTAAGATATTAAAGTTTCGAACAAAGTCATCCAACTTCCCCGAGCCTTAGATCTCCCCTTCTTTTGGGTTCCGTAGAAAAACTTTTGTACGGGCACATTTTCGACTGGTAGATAATCTTAAAGCTGTATTTTGTTTAAAGAGACTTAAATTCACGCCTTTTAAAAATTTTACACGTATCACATGAAATATTTTAGTATTGTCTTTCTTCTATCGCAGATTTGCTGTATCAAGTTATAGGTAGTACCTAATTGGAGCGTTGGGGGGACGCCCTAGGAAGACATAATATACTGTGATATTTTATATTATGAAGTTCTTTTGTTCTTCAGAAAAGTCAAATCCATAATGTCTCTTTTCCCCTCGTCTTCATTCATATATCACAGAATGTATGAAGACGACGGACGAGGCGAAAAGATATGAGGATAGTAGCAGATGACGTTCTGTAGTACTTAACCTAATAAGTACCCCCTGAAGACCCCCTGGGAATAAAGCGCAAGTTTATGTACAAATTTTGAAGAACTTTATAATACCTTTTCTTTATAAGTAGGTATTTCATCAATTTTCCAATAATTTTCTACCCCACTCACCCGTTCAAAAGCAATGCATCCCATTTTCTTTCAACTTTAATGCCTTTGAGAATCAACCTAAATGTTTTAAGAGGGTCATTTCATAGAACCTTACTGCCAACACATAAAACAGCTATTTCTAAAAAGTTATTACTTATTATACTTTAAAGTTTATAATGGTTTTTGTAGTGGTATTTTAATATAATAATATGTTTTTTATTATACCTACCACAAAAATACATTTAGGTACGAAATATTTCAAAAATTGTTTTTATTAACGTTGGAATCAATATCAACGAATATTAGAAAATCCATCAATTCTCTTTTATGAAGCTTTCATTTAGGTGTCGTATAATATTGCTGAAAACGTCCATTATTGCCATTTTGTTAATTACGAGCGAGTTAATCCTTTGAAGAGGAGTTTTGAATAACCTATTGTTTAACACCGACAAAAGCTTTCAAGTGATTGCGAAGTGACGACTGTCGTTTAAACAATGTTCTGAAAAAGCTGTAAAGCCTTTGTTCTCGGTTTTTGTTTACTCTTTGTGTGTGTTTTCTTTTTCAACATATTAACAGTATTTTTTCCAATAAAATTGAAAAAATGAACAAGATTTACTTAATTAATTATAAATTCCTTGCACTGAATATCAAAAGACAAAATACGAAGGAACATTCTTCCGAGATTAGCATGAAAATGTTCAATAAAAAGGTCAATAAACACCAAAGGTCCGTTCCATCAAAAGGTCTAAACAAAGCTTGAAAGGAAACAAAAAGAAAAAGTCCTCCCATAAATAGAATTCCATCTCCATAGAATCGCGTCGCTCGTCTCGTAGCGACGAGACCACCATTTTCTTGCCCTTTATCAATCGGTACGTTTCCTCCCTTTTATTTAAACGAGAAACACTTGAGATGTTTCCCAAAGCGTCGCTCGATGGATATTTATTTATCGATTTACAAATAAACGAGGTTCCTTCGTTGATGTATTATTTTTAGATATCATTGAGTGGTTCTGTGAGTGCTTATTTTGATTCTGTTTGCGTTGACTACTTGAGACAAAGGTTTTTGAATCGGTATTTTCGATCGCTAAGTTATTAGTAATATCTGGTTGACTGAGCTCCGCTCGGTTTTTAAAATGTCTACATCTTGGGAACCGAGCTTTTCTCGAACCTGGGACCTTGAATCGATTCCTTGAGCTAAAAAACCCCTAAACTGTAACTTTCATGAAAATCCTTGGAGCCGTTTCCGAGATTCTGATTATATATAAATAGATATACGAGAATTGCTCGTTTAAAGATATTTGATTTTATTTAAATCAGAAACTTCTACACACAGTACACACACACACACACCCCCCAAAACACAGGTCCATCAAAAATAATCAAGAACACATATTTCGACACCGCCCTTCATAATCCAAGATGGCGTCGATATACCAAAACACGGACAGTACAATCTCCTCTGTGTTGATGAATAAATACATGTTCTTTCATGTCGCTTCCTCGTACCAAGGATAAACAACTATTTATTATGGAATGCCGTCATCAAAGGTGGGTCAGCTTCAAAACAAATTGATCTATCTGGAGAGGGATTGGATTTGAGATACTGGATAAGAAGTTTCAGAGTCCTTTTATCAGAATTTTTCTTAACAGGGAAATCTGTTGCTGGCGAATTTGCTCCGTAATGAGGAACCATTACGGAGCAAATTCCCCAGCAATTGCTCCCCTAGTTGAAATAACGATTATGGACAGCATTCATGAATACAGGGTTTCTTATAGCAGGCTAAAAAAGTCGATTGGCTGCCTAATTCGAAAAAAATGAGTTTTTTTTAATTTTGAAGAAAGCAAAGCTAGTCACCGTTTTCTACCCGAAAGATCCATACAAAATAGTCTCATTTCTAAAAAACTATTAAATTCGTAGTGTAGTTCACTTCCATCATCATTTTTATCTTTGGTACGTACTTGAAATCTGTAAACGCCAAATTAATTAATCTCGCGCGAATTTTCCACTCATTTACAAAGAGCACTTCAAAACACTGATCTCCTAATAAACACTCTTCAATTCGCGCCCTCCGAACAAGTACCTACCTACTACGCCACGCTTTCCCATCCACCTTTGTTCAATCCAAGCGTATTTTTATCCAGTTAGTTGTAATTTTATTTATTTCTGTCCGTTATTTATTTGTATCCTTCTCTTCATATATTATTATATCCGATGTGAGATATAAGCTGCTCGTCTCTCGTTATGAAACGTTCACGATGTCATGTTTTTCTTGAAAGTAATACAGAGATGAAAGGCGTTTTCACCTGCCTGTTTAATATTGTGTGGCTGGCGTCTTAGAACACATTACACACAGTATTGGTAGGTAGAATAAGTATTAACGTGGCAGGTGGGTAGAAGATACAAACATCCTCCACTTTTGAAGTTGGTTAAACACGGTCTTAAATGAGATTAGAGAGGAAAGGAGTATATATAAGGATCGTAGCTGATCGTGCTCTGTAATTTCTGCCTACGCCATTGTGGAAAATGTATGAGTTGATGTTTATTTGACATAGAGCTCAACCACTGGTAAACCTTTTGGTCTATAAGCTACTAGTCTTGAAATGTAAGAAAGGACGGCTTATCCACAGAGAGGGTAAAATTGAACTTACGATATTTCAGGAATTGATATGACCTGAAAGAATGAACTAAACTTGTTCTAATCAAAACAGAGAAGGCTGCATTGAAAAGGTATAACTTACATTACTGTCCCTGTAAAAGACATTTAACAGAACCCTAATCACAAACTTGACAAAGTTTATTGGTCAGTCATTAGCAGATCTTTCAATCAAAGTGAGTCTGAAGTGCCCGAGGTGGTCAGTCGTTTTAACTAAGATTTCTGTTAATTTGCCAATAACTTATAATCTTCTAATATCTGGTTGACCGAGCTTCGCTCGGTTTTTAAAATGTCTATATCTTGAGAACTGAGCTTTTCTCGAACCTAGGACCGATTAATCGATTCCTTGACTCGAAAAATCCCTAATCTGTAACTTTCATGAAAATCCTTGGAGCCGTTTCCGAGATCCTGATTATATATAAATATACAAGAATTGCTCTTTTAAAGATATTAGATTAGATAGATAGATCGTTGTACAGAGTTATTTATACAATGTGTTGATCTGCAACCTAGTCAAATTCAAGGACGTGATTATACTCATGATTCTCGACCCAAATCAACAATAAATTAAGTAGGTATTTTTTATTTTATTTTTCCTTTTTACTGAAATCCGTAAGTGTGAACTAGTTTCTACAAGAGTAGTAGATTCAATTCACGCACACCAGCTGCTCATCGCTGTGTGCGTACGCGCGGACTGCGTAGTCGGGTGATTCTCTTTCATTTGTTTTGAATTAAGGGTTTAATTCTGAAATACTGTAAAATTTCAACAACAAAAAAAAGCAGCCCTTATTAGTTTTGCCCGGTACTGTACTTTCAATTTTGATTATTTATGACTTTTGTGACAACCACCTGAAGTTTGACGAAAATGCAAAAAAACAGCGTGTTTATTATTAACAACCTTTCATGGGCTGAAAGTATATAAAACAACTTTTACTATAAAACCAACCCTGACAGACAAAAAATTGGGGTCTGCTTCCAGTATAGAACCCCAATTGAAATAAATGAAAAAAAAACAGAACAGCTGAATATCGTACCAGTATATGACATGAAGAGACTGCCTCTCTATTTGAAAGAGAGCTATACTGAGCATTGGATGGAAGAAAGGAGAAAAAGATAAGAGACTTCTTTGACCCTGAAAGCATGTTAGAATAGGGAAACTCTCTTTTACAGAGAGGAGATGATGAATACGATCCCCTTTGATAAGACTGGTCATCAGACTTTGAGGACTCCTGTAACGACTGTATAGTACAAGCAAACAAACCATATTAAAGCGTTCTGTTATTATTTGAGCAATAATGTAAGCCATGTATTTCCTACATCAGTCGTTAAACCCGACGACTAGTGGACTGGGGGAGACAGGGCCCCCGCTACCATATGTGCAATGTGTGCAATGCAGACGGGCGCCATCCTTTATGGGGCGCCAAAACCAAGGGCCCAGAAAAAAATTGAAAAAAGTAAAACAAAATATTTTTTTAATTGAAGTTGGTAACTTTAAGATTCATTAAGAGACTTCAAATGTTTGATCTCACTAAGATTAAAGCTCACTGAGTTCACTCTTCTATAAAGAATTGCCTTGACTTAATCCAAAAAACCAAAAAAATTTCGCGCTCGCTTCGCTCGCGCTTGTATAAGGTTAACATTCGATTTTCTTGACGCCACTGGCCGACCTACCATAAAAAAAATGCCTTAAGGGGCGCCAAAATCTTTTTTGCACACGGGCACCAGTAGACCTTACGGGGGCCCTGGGGGGAGACATCTCGTAATTAGCCCGCTTTGTATGCGGATTAGAGACCAGAGCTGGTACATGACATCTGAATGCGGATGACCGGTTTAGTTATCGATAGGGGCTCATTAATAAAAAAAACTTGAGAGGTGTCAAGGGACACCCGGATGGAACGAAGTTACTGTATACACTCAACAAAAATAATCGTCGCGACTCCACTCCACTCCACTCCGCTCCGCTCAGCTAAGCTCCGCTCCACTCCACTCCACTCTTTGCAACGCGCGATAAGGAATTTCGTTTCAAAAAGTGTCGTGACAACTTTTCGTAAGAATTTTTTACGTCTAGCCCCCTTTCACAACGCGCGATAAGGAACTTCGTTCCAATAAACTAATTAAAAAAAAGAATTTCAAGGATTCCCTTTTTAAAGTTGTGATGTTGCTGATCATATTTTCGACCAAATATCAAACCGTTACCTAGCCTCATTTCTTTTTTAAACACTGTGAGACCCTTTCTTAAGACGCCTGTGTGTGGTGCAATTTATCATCGCTAGAAACTACTTGTACCATCCTTCAATCTCAATTTTCACAAATCTATTCTTAATACTTTTTTACTTAGGATACAAAAGAGCAAATTTTTAAGATCGCTTTATCTCTTATTCTGACTTTTAATAAAAGAATTGATAAAATATTAAACAAAAATACTTGTATTCAATACAGTGAAAGAATATTAGTCACTTCTTACCAGAATCCACACGAAAATACACGAAGCATCTGATCCAGAGAATCTACATAGAAATAACCTATCAACAAGACTCGATCGACGCCATGAACCCTTGAATCATGTTGATTCACATTCGTGTGCCATCCTCCTTGCCATGCATACACCGACATATTGAAAAGCGGCTTCTATCAGATTTCCCGGCTCCTAGTAATACGCCTCCATTCCAACGACGCACATTTCACAAATAATCTGGCAGAGCGAACGTTTTCACCCGACAATGACAAATGTTTTGGGGTAACCACACGTGGAACGGGAGAGAGATCTCACGGAATCTAAAATGTTAAGATTTTACGACGAGCACCGCAGACTCTACGTGAGTGAGGTGGGTTTGAGGTGAAAGGATTACCTACTAAAAGGTCTTGCTTTGGCATAGTTTACTTATACATATTAGGAACATGGCTCAGCTCACTAAAGGGGCTCATTCAGCTATCTTCGTTAAATCAAATGTACTACATGTCCTAGTGTCTATTTCATGCCAAATCTATTGGCATTAAGGCATCGCGGCAGACCTCAATAGGTCATAGAATAGAATAGAATCTTTATTTGCGTGAACAATCTGTCAGATTTCTTTAATAGAATTTCAACCTTATCACAAGATCAGAAGGTTAATGTTTGATTGGTAAAATCTGTCCGATTCGGGTAGGTTGACCTGCTGGCGTCTGAACATTACACGGTGGTAGGATATGGCAGAAACAGATGGACAAATCCAACTCATCATACAAGTTTATTTATTGATGTACACACACAGAATATACAGGAAAATATTTTAAGAGAAATAAAAAGTACAAAGGCAAGTTCTGAATACATGGAATTGAATGCCATGTGTGAGAGCGGATTTGCCCAGCAGTGGTAAGATACAAGTCAGGAAGGAGTCACAGTATTGTGGCCTAAGAGCTACTGGAACTTGGTAATAGCCTGGCACAAAGCATTTTCTCGTAATAAATATATCTATTTTCATCCACCCAAGTTACCACTCCATCAACCAACCCGAAGTATTTCAAAGCTCACATCAGCTCAGGGGTCTCCTCTTTAATCCTTGTCGTGTTGGTCCCCTAGTCAGGTGTGTATGATGACGTCACGCGCGGTCCACCATCAAGCGCGGACGTGACGTCATAGGCAGCGCCGGCTTATCGTTTGGAGGGTAAGTTGATGTAGTGCACGTCAACTTGAGATGCTTGGGGATTTGGGAGTTCATGGGAACGTGTATTTTGTTTTTAAATGGCTTGTTAAATAGGTAGCTTGTGGGCTTTATTTGATACTTTTCCTAGTCATATTGTTCATTGTGTAATCATGGATCTATCTGATACCTACTGTTAAAATCTACTATATGAAAATAAGTCGGGTTTTCCTTCCTGACGCTATAACTAACTCCAGAGCGCACGAACCGATTTCCACGGTTTTGCATTCGTTGGAAAGGTCTCGGGCTCCGTGAGGTTTATATAACAAAGAAAATTCAGGAAAAAGTTCTAAAAACGCGCGGACGGAGTCGCGGGCGAACTGATAAAATAATTATAGAAACAAAATTTTTATGGGGGCGAACTGAATTAACCCAAAATTCAGTTCCTCTGTCTGACGGCAATAATAGCGATAGTGCAAAAGATGATAAATAAATGCATAGAAGATTAAGTTAGTCTTTACATGTATTTTTCTAACCGATTCGATAAACTGGGGCCTTTACGTAATCTGTGTCTGTTAGTTCTGTACTGTATAATGATTACATTAGTTAGACTGTTTTTACAATATCTTCATACAGCTTGACATAAAAATGTAGAAAACCGGAAGTCGCCACTGTCTTCGCGCTACCAGCACTTTGAATGTTTTTTTTTTCGCTTATTAAGTTACTTTTATGGCACAAAAATAAATCTAACAAACCTGCGGTCATCAAATATCAATTAATTTAGACGTTTTCAATGCCTTCATGAAAAGACCGATACATTTGATGAAAACCACTCAGTTTTTCTCATTTAATCAATTTAATTCTAAACTGAGGCAAAGAAGACATCAAAACCCATTTACTTTTTCTACCTGTTGCCTCGTCGTCGTCTAAAGATCAATCTTATAAATAACTAACAAGTTACTTGGAACTATTTCCTTCCCCGACGTTACTTGTAACGGGCTCCGCTACCTGTATTAATAGAATAGTTCTAGACTGTCCAGGTCGTCTGGCGGCCATTTTTTCCATAAACCTCCGTTAGTCTATGGTGTCTGTTATGTATGGAACTCATAAGTTGTTCCAGGAGTAGACTGGAGTAGTAGTCTGGGAGCTAAAGTGAAAATTGCTACTTTCTTGGGGGTGTTGGCAGAAACTAAAAATACAGACACTGAATTAAATATTTTAGATATTTGGTGTAAAGACCAAATATCATGCGAGGGCGCGTCAATGTCCGATCAGGTAACTGTGACCCTGGAACGTAAAGGGCGGTTAACTCCGTGGATTCCAGTCAGTACAAGTCTGACAGTCTCTTCCGCACCTTCTTCCTCCACCTTCTCCCGCACCCAGTGTGGGAGGACTCATTGGATGACTATACCACGTAAAAAAAGGACAAAATTTCATGCACAAAATAAGTTTTAAATGTATTACCAAGTTTTCAGTGCGTCGTGTTTTATCCTTGATGTTCAGTTTTCCGTCATCACTGAGATATGACGACAAAAAACTGACCGACAAAGATTTTTCTCGAATCATTTATTGAACCATGATAAATGGTGTACATGTTTCTGTCTCCTAAATCATATCGAACACTCGTGGGCATCATATGGGTAAATAAAAAATGTTGTTATTCTTCTATAAATCATAAACGTCAAAAAAAATTGCTGTATTAGATTTTCTACAGTAAAAATAGGCAATGCTGATGGCACCATTAATTCTCTGCTTGATTTTTTCTTACTCAACCTCTAATCTTTTGTTAGGTTACGTTACCGTCCTAACAAAAAGTAAACACCCTTCGTCATCATCCTATAGGCCAATTTCACCAATATAGATTGATACATGTACCTAATTCATCCAACACCACTAAACTACCCTCTGATCTTCCGGGAGATCACTGTGTGTGTGTGTGTGTGTACTCAGAGCATGTTCCACCTGCACCCAGTGTTCGGTAGCGAGCTCCCCGCCTATAATCCATAATTGAGCCGGCAATGCGATCGGTATCGCGGCCGGGTTACTGTTGCCTGTCACGATGATAGCGCGTTCGCATTCATACACGGTAATCTTGCTGTGAAAAGGCACGATGTGGTTGCGTGTCGCGGGTTCGATTCCCGCACGATGCAAACATTTGAATGATCTACAAGTAGTTTTTCCGGGTCTGAGCGTTTGTGTATGTGAGTTTATATTTATGTTTGAAAACGCAACGTACATACGATGGCTACTGGTGCTACGTTGCACGTCGCTGTGCTTTTTTTTTAGTTCGTAAAATCATCAAATGAGTCCTCCCGCCCTGGCTGGGGCGGAAGGGACTGTCACACTCTTACTGACTAAAATCCACCCATGTTCCTTCCTATACCCTTTACGTTCCGGGACCACGGTATCCTGGGTTAAGAAAAAACCCGCGACCCCAGCAGGCATTTGGCGTGAAACACGAAGCGCCACCGACCCGGGCTTGGTCCTTGATCGGACGGCGAGCAACCCACCACTCACCGTCCGCAAGCCCGCTCCGCCGCTTTGCCCTCTTTGAAAATGATTGTTTCCCGCCACGACTGTCCCATGCAGGCCCACTGGGTGGGAATAGTGATGGGAAGATATTAAATTAAAAATTTAATAGTTTTATATTGTAGATACATAATTATATACTAACACAGATTTTAAGCAAATTGTTTTACTAACACTTAAAATATGGATTCTGTTCGAAATAAATAAATAATAATAATATTCGCATACGGGCAAAGAGACCACTTAGGCACACAGTGCCTAAGGAAGAGTTTTTGCCCGCATCCCAGGGTGCACTGGCCCGAAAAACTGGTCTTCCCCCCGGACGTATCCGAGAGGGAACTCCAGTCCACGGGCGCACGTGGAGGTTTCCTGTCATAGCACCCCACGTCACTGTGCCTTGTACAATCCTGGTACACACGGTTACACAACAAGCTATACAAAATCAGTTTGTCTTGGAGTCGCTTCACACGATCTTTCCGCACATTGAACGATCAGCTTATTTATTCTGTTCTGTTCTGTTCTGTTCTGTTCTGTTCTGTTCTGTTCTGTTCTGTTCTGTTCTGTTCTGTTCTGTTCTGTTCTGTTCTGTTCTGTTCTGTTCTGTTCTGTTCTGTTCTGTTCTGTTCTGTTCTGTTCTGTTCTGTTCTGTTCTGTTCTGTTCTGTTCTGTTCTGTTCTGTTCTGTTCTGTTGTTCTGTTCTGTTCTGTTCTGTTCTGTTCTGTTCTGTTCTGTTCTGTTCTGTTCTGTTCTGTTCTGTTCTGTTCTGTTCTGTTCTGTTCTGTTCTGTTCTGTTCTGTTCTGTTCTGTCCTGTCCTGTCCTGTCCTGTCCTGTCCTGTCCTGTCCTGTCCTGTCCTGTCCTGTCCTGTCCTGTCCTGTCCTGTCCTGTCCTGTCCTGTCCTGTCCTGTCCTGTCCTGTCCTGTCCTGTCCTGTCCTGTCCTGTCCTGTCCTGTCCTGTCCTGTCCTGTCCTGTCCTGTCCTGTCCTGTCCTGTCCTGTCCTGTCCTGTCCTGTCCTGTCCTGTCCTGTCCTGTCCTGTCCTGTCCTGTCCTGTCCTGTCCTGTCCTGTCCTGTCCTGTCCTGTCCTGTCCTGTCCTGTCCTGTCCTGTCCTGTCCTGTCCTGTCCTGTCCTGTCCTGTCCTGTCCTGTCCTGTCCTGTCCTGTCCTGTCCTGTCCTGTCCTGTCCTGTCCTGTCCTGTCCTGTCCTGTCCTGTCCTGTCCTGTCCTGTCCTGTCCTGTCCTGTCCTGTCCTGTCCTGTCCTGTCCTGTCCTGTCCTGTCCTGTCCTGTCCTGGCCTGCCCTGCCCTGCCCTGCCCTGCCCTGCCCTGCCCTGCCCTGCCCTGCCCTGCCCTGCCCTGCCCTGCCCTGCCCTGCCCTGCCCTGCCCTGCCCTGCCCTGCCCTGCCCTGCCCTGCCCTGCCCTGCCCTGCCCTGCCCTGCCCTGCCCTGCCCTGCCCTGCCCTGCCCTGCCCTGCCCTGCCCTGCCCTGCCCTGCCCTGCCCTGCCCTGCCCTGCCCTGCCCTGCCCTGCCCTGCCCTGCCCTGCCCTGCCCTGCCCTGCCCTGCCCTGCCCTGCCCTGCCCTGCCCTGCCCTGCCCTGCCCTGCCCTGCCCTGCCCTGCCCTGCCCTGCCCTGCCCTGCCCTGCCCTGCCCTGCCCTGCCCTGCCCTGCCCTGCCCTGCCCTGCCCTGCCCTGCCCTGCCCTGCCCTGCCCTGCCCTGCCCTGCCCTGCCCTGCCCTGCCCTGCCCTGCCCTGCCCTGCCCTGCCCTGCCCTGCCCTGCCCTGCCCTGCCCTGCCCTGCCCTGCCCTGCCCTGCCCTGTCCTGTCCTGTCCTGTCCTGTCCTGTCCTGTTCCGGTTCCGAATCAGGTTCCGGTTTCGGTTCCAGTTTCGGTTCCGATTCCGGTTTCGGTTTCGGTTTCGGTTCCGGTTACGGTTCCGATTCCGGTTCGGTTCTCTTCTCTTCTCTTCTCTTCTCTTCTCTTCTCTTCTCTTCTCTTCTCTTCTCTTCTCTTCTCTTCTCTTCTCTTCTCTTCTCTTCTCTTCTCTTCTCTTCTCTTCTCTTCTCTTCTCTTCTCTTCTCTTCTCTTCTCTTCTCTTCTCTTCTCTTCTCTTCTCTTCTCTTCTCTTCTCTTCTCTTCTCTTCTCTTCTCTTCTCTTCTCTTCTCTTCTCTTCTCTTCTCTTCTCTTCTCTTCTCTTCTCTTCTCTTCTCTTCTCTTCTCATCATTAACTTATTAGCAACATTATCGAATCATTCGATAGTGTTGCTAATAAGGATCAAATTCTGGGAAGTGATCGTATAAGGCAAACTTAAGGAAATACACGGATTTCGTCAATGATACACTGACACACTGATGATCATCAAAATGCCTGTCTACTTCCTGAAGTGCTAAAGAGCTGAAATTCGGTATGTTGTTTAAGTTTAGTATACAACCAACAAAACAAATCATAAACTGGGTACCAAATGAAAGGGCTCGTTGAGAGCAACTCGAAGAATACTTAGCAAAGTATTCTTCTTGTGGGATTTCCACCAAAAACATTTCATGTAAAATTTTGCCAAAAAGAGCACATAAGGTTTGCCCTAGCAAAAAGATATCAGGTCTCATGTAGAACCATGCTTCTGAATCTACACGGCCTAACTCTACCAACCCTAACTTCACAAATTCTACACATCAGTAAAAATGTATTGCTTGGCTGTTTCGTTACTTATTTCAGAAACTTAATAATAGCATCACCTCCATGATGGTAGCGAAACGGTGAAGCCATACATTTTTACTGATGCGAAGAATTTGTGAAGTTACTGAACATCAAAACATATGTAAGGTACATAATTATGTTTTATAGCCCACAATGTGGGGCACAGGTTGATTACACTAGTTAGAAATATCGTGGTACCATGGACACCTACTCAAACTCGTACCCGCGAGCGTTTTCCTAAAACTCGGTACAATTACTACACAACCAATTATCTATGAACGTGCTACCGATTTATATACCTGTGCCTCTGCCCAGCCCGCGGCCCGAGCTAGCGATGTGCTGCCCGATAGCGAGCCAATGATAATTACTTTTGTAAACGACGCGTTTCAAATTAAGACTATTGATTGGTTGAAATTGACTCGATATAAAAAGAAATTAGGTACGACTGGTGCGTTTTTGGAGAAGCAAATTAGAGTCTTTAAAAGCTATTATTTTAATGAAAATGATAAAACGAACATTCAGGAAAAACGATCGTAAATAGGGTTGGGTTGTAGCAGCCACGTTCCACCTGTTCCCAATACCATAAACTTTCATTATAAATGAAGAAATAATTTCCAGTTTGCTCCAGCACATTTCAAAGTGTTTCGAATATTATGTCTTTTTGTGAAATGTAACAGAGTGATACTTTTGATGCGTGGTATATCTAATTGAAGCGAATAGTTTATCATGAGCGCTGTCAGTTGGGACTGCTCGTAGCTGCCACATTTTATTTTAATTATTGACCATTTTATTGAATGTCTTGTGGTCATTTTTCACTAGCTGCATGACAGTCATTTTTCTCACAATCAACCGTCTTAACATGAATGATGCGTAACAAAGGTTCTGTAATAATTTTGGCGATTGAAAGAGTGTCCATGGGTTTCCTTGCCCGGTCTTCTCTATAGAGATCTACGAGTACGCTATGGAATGGGCACCTACAGAACTATCACAGATATTTTCTTGTGACTGGGACTGTAGTACCGAGCAAATATGACATCTAAACTAAAATCTATAGTAAGGGTCGAATTATTACAACACGTCCGTTTGACCACCTCGGGCGCGTCCGGTAGCTGCCCCTGACAAGTGCAGCCGGGTGTGTGCGCTTGTATTAGTGACAGTCTGGTACCCCCTGGCATGGCCGGTGGCTATGAGCACATCTAACACGGCTAACACAAGCCTATGTTCACACTATCTTTTTTGAGGGTAGGTATAGTTACAGGACTTCGTGTTCCTCGTTCTTCAACATGAACTCTATATGTCTATTTTACCAAGAATTGACAAAATTGTTTCTCCACAATTCGACACTTGTTTTTCCTTCCATATACTATTATTCCATTTGTTAGGAATATATCTCCTGTATCGTGGGTGCGTTTACAAAGACAGAAACTCACATAAGCAAATATCCAGATCCGGAACAACTACTTGCAGATCATACAAAAAAAAAAAACCGTGCGGGGATCGAACCCGCAACAAGCTGCAGCAGTCGCTCGCTCAGTCACTGCACAATGGACTACAAAACGGTGACATGTATGATAGACAAGTAAATCCCCACAGGATAACACTGACAAACATGCACATTACACTTTATTCAGATTACAATCAAACGGCGCAATGGTCCATGCCTCACGGCGACATACAAACGGCACCGGCAGATAAGATACCATCTACACGACAACCAGCATCACTACATGCGACAGAAATGACCCTATTCCTTTGATAAAACTACGAGGAACATAAAAACAAATTGTTATAAGTACTGTGATAGCTCGGGTAGAGAATCAGATGGCTTTGAAATGCTATGGTGAGCTTATATTGCATTAGATAGGGGTAAACGTAGAGACAATTAACTAGAGCTTTGCAGTATTTCAGTAAAGGCCCATCTCAAGTTCTCACTCGACTGCTAAGCAAGAGGGTTCGATTCCTTCTGTGTAATAGGTCAAAGTGACATTGAGTTTTTTCATTGAAATCACGTGAAAATTTTACCAGTTATTGCAATGAGGTCGCTCCGTTTACATGGAATTTACATATTACAAACTAAATAAAGGTTTACTATCCACTACCTCCCTTAAGCGTCGCTATCACATGCCGTGATCGATAGTATCTACTTACTTACTTAATACAATACAAATACACTTTTTTGCAAAACAGAAAACATCCCTTCACAACAACCATGCAATACTTACACGGTGATAAATGCTGGTACCCCTTCTCAAGGCTCCATCCAACTCTACGACACCCTTGGGAGCCGGCACTCAAATCCACAGCAATATAAACGATGCACCATCTAACTGGCACACCCCTGCTCGGGCCCTTCAAATCAGCAAGCGTGAATTACCCTAAAATACCGTCCGTCGTTCACGAAGACGGATGGCTGACTTGTCCGGTTTGTTTCGGACACCGGACAGTGATCAATAACGGACAGCGGACTGTCGGACACTGCCGACCCCTTTGATGACAGTCTCCTAGTAATCATGTCTTTGTGTTTTGAAGGGCTGCTGTCATTAAGAGCTTCTGAAAGGCATTTAATCATAGATTGTGTTGAAATTAAGACATTAATCAGTTTCTGCCAGTCGTTGGCGACTGAGGGTTTGGCTGAAGTGACTGACACTACTCAAATTAAGAAAGGTATTCGCGAATTTCGGATAGGCTTTGTGCCACGTAACTCCACCTAACACGATCCTAACTCACTTCATCCCCGTTCACACATCTGGTAATTTTACTTTGTAGGTACTAAATAAATTACTAGTTTTTTTACTTACGTTTTCTCTGTTGGTTAGCTGGAAAGCAAAGTTACCATGAATCGAATTTCTTGTCGGTTCTTGTCCATTGAAACGGCAAAACGTGGATTTTTTTATAGAAGTTCTAGTAATCGTGGGCCTATGACAAATACAAGTTGATTTTGATTTTCTTACATTAAAGAAAGTATAATTAAAGCTATGTAACGACAATAGTAAATTATTTATTACTTTTTATTTACAATTTTATATTAATAACATCAATTATTTTTTTAAACCTTCACGAAATATAATATTGCTGTAGAATTCAACCCCTTCCGAGCAACGAACCTAGACCTACCCATTAGTCGAACGAAACACGACAATTCACGAAGACCGAGTTTCGTCGAGGCCAAAACCGAAATTGTGGCCGAAACTTATTGTTAACCGAAATACAATCGTTAGTCGTAAGAATAACATTCAATTTGCCTAATCCACATAAAACATTTAGGATAACTTATACAAATAATTTCACTTCCTTTTGGTAGTCTCTCCTGTCGGCGTGTCCACCTTCTCCGATGTTATTTCGAATTGGGTTTCCAACCTGTGAACAAGAATTATGGCGTTTAAAATGGCATATCAATCAAAGAGATGTATTTTAAAACCATCGGCCATTTTCGCTTGCTGATACAGAAGTGGAAATGAATGAAATAAGGTTATTTGGTGTGGAAGGAAATGTGGTGCTAGACTCATAAAAGTCTTTCAAGATGTTCCCTAAGCACGAAGTATCGATGTGTCACTACATCTTGTCCACTATAGTGGTGCACTATAGTTGCATCATTTCGCATTACTGCATGCATAGGTAACGTTTTGAGAGACTTTTAAGACTCTATCACCGAGTTGCCTGTCTTACAAAATAACCTCCCTTCACCCTGCTCAACAACTAACAATTAACAACTGGGTACAAAATTTGTTTCGACTACCTAGTATTTGGTAAATGTGCCTTTCAGCAATGAACTGAAATGAATTGGATTTTAAAGGAAGTTAAATGAATTTAGTAGTCGACATTCCGAAGACTTCTTCCATACTTCTCTAGTACTTTGCCATCTTAATTGTCTCCCTATTTTTAGCCATTCAGCCTTTTACAGACACAATCTGATATTAATTATTTGCTCGATACACGTCGACAACGTAGACGCTGCATTGTAAGAACTTTCCGTCTTGAGGCCAAAAGTCAAAGAAACCATGATACCTAACAGTGTCAACAAATTGATAGTGTAATTGGTCCGTCAGCACAGAGTTTTGAAAAATAGTGTAGGTACACATAATTTTCCTTAAGTTTTTTCTTAGTCATCTTCCCCATTCGTGCATTAGGGCCTCTGATCTGATTTCCAAATACGTCAATTCCTTGCTCTTTTAAAAAAAACCGTTTCAGTTTCACAAATCTAAAGCAGCATGCCAATAATCTAGCAGACGATGAACCGAAGGCGAAAAACCTTGAGCTTGTTTTGAATTGCAAAACAACGGATAGATTTTCATCGTGTTTGTAAGATAAATAGTTGCCATGCTTGAGTGCCATGAGACAGGTCTAGATTTCCATGATGAAATTTGAACGATGTACCTACTTAGGTTTAATTCTGAATATTTTGCTTAAGAATACAGTTTTTATAAAATTCTGCATTTACCTGTGACAATATCCCACTTCGAAACGTGATGGTTTCATTCCAGCAAATAATTTATTTTAGAAGCTTTTCAGTAATTTCAAGAATAATTATGAAACTAACGTAGGCATATTACATAATTATACCAGACGCAGGCAGAAACTGCGGCAGTATCTGCTGAAAATCTTAAATATCTAACTTAGCGGATCCTTTCAAGAGCCACGAGAATCTAACAAACAAAATATCTGTACATGAGATAAATAGGATATACTTTGGTGTACACTGAAAACTAATACCCCGCTGTTTTACAATATGTATTATTAAATCCATGGGTACAACATCAACGTTATCGCTAGATTGCTATATCCTCAAGACAACCTTTGTCGCAAGTCTGTAATGTTTTAAACAAAGATCTTACTTCTCCACATTAATCAGAAATAAATATACTACTACCACCCCATCCAACCATGCTCCTGACTCCATTTCAATATAATTATGGTAAGTTTGGTATATTCATTCGTCTCCTACAAAAGTTAACGACCGCTAAATTCGAAGGTGATTCGTAGATGCCGCTGATAATCCGCATGCATAATCCTCACATCTGCATATCTATGCGGCCATAAGGAAAATTTACAAAGTACCCACATCGCCATCGCTTATTCATGAAACTTGTATGTATAAATAAATAGCTGAATGTTTCAGACGTTTTGTTACGCTACGTATTTGTCCATGTGTTTTGAAAAGTGACAAAGAAATGTTTCTTAGGAAATACTTAACATCTAAGATCGTTCAAAAATGTTGAAGTGTATAGACGTGTTCGAATAAAATTTTAATGTCCTAGACGTAACATCTCATCAGGACCGAAATCTGGCATTCAACATCCAATTCAACAAATTGAATGATTCCCAAGTCGACAAAAAGTATCCTCCCTAGCGGGAAATCAAACCCCAGTCTCACGTGCGACAGGGGGAAACACTCACCATTATACTGTCGAAGATGATAGCTATTAGCTAAAAAATCCACGTCAACATCTACGATAAATTAATATCTTTGACTCGTGTGTCATGGGGGTTTTTGTAACCATTGGTAACCAATAGTAGGTACCTACACCCTTCATATGTTTCGTGAGGGGTGACTGGTAATTCATGTAAGATGGCAACGATTTTCGGCAAAGAACATTTTAATTGGAAAATAAAATATATCTATCAATCTGTGTATTTTTATTTTGTTCTGTACCCCACCAAACTTTCTCATGTTACATGAACCTACAGAAATGAAAACGTGAAGAAAATACCGAAGTCAAAACAAATCATTATAAATGCGGGAATTTTCCACGATATTTTCATCACGTAAAAGTTACATTACAAAACAAACAAGAAACCACAGAACTGGTGAAATACTATAATAACTTATTAATAAATTCCAATTGCTTTTGATAACTTTTCCGCCCACACAAATACAACGATGTCAGGTATTTTTCCGATGAAAAACAAGCTTTATTTACACAAATTGAACCTTTGGTTGCCAAACAACAATGAGTGTCTTATCAGTGTCGAGTGTCTGACACAACAAGACACGGACACTTCACAGACAGACGGAAAAGATCCACTTTGTAAAGTAAATGAAACAAACGTACCTTTAAATACAAATGTTATACACGAGCCCTTAGCTCGTACCTAATCAGAATGCATGTATAACTTTAAAAGTTTAGTCCAAAAGGAATGACTAAGAAAAGCCCCATGATATTATGATGATCAATGAAGAATGGCGAAGTATGGAAGAAGGAGAAATGCCTCCCCCGGATCCGAACCAACTGGGATAATAGCAGACGAATGACGAAGTTTAGTCCATAAAACCGAAAACCTGTCCAAAAAGGCAAAAATAAGGCAAAACTCGACATTACATTTAACCAAATTCTCATAAATTTAATAGGGTCTGAAATAAACTAATTAGTCCGTCAATTAGATTACCAAAACTATTTGACACGTATTTTTACTTTTGTTACGGAAACCAAAATTGATGAAGATACAACACTTTGAACTTTTAGTGTGATTGCAAAACGGACCTTATCTTAACGTCATAATCTGACATTTTTTATACAAGTGTTCAACAGACGTTTAAAGGTACCACGGTTAAAGTATTACCACGGCAAAACGTCAAAAGCAAATAGGTACCTACTGTTTTACTTGCGCCTAACGTCATGAGCTTTTTTGATGCGGTATAATCTTTGTAAGTACGAGTAGGTATGTATTGATTTAACGAAGGAAAAAACACGTGTCTACTATTTTCCAAAACTCTAGCTGATGGACTATTTTTATTTGCAATTTATTGGATGCTGTGAAATTGCCTATTGATTCTTCTGCGCTGAACTTTGTATTTAGAATTTTTTGTTCGACCAAAATGAAGATTAACAACAAACACTAAACAGTTGTGTTTGAGAGTAGGTCTACTGTCTTCCCTTCCCTGCTCTAATGATCTAATATAATCTAATAACACGGACATTTAGGACGCGGCGCTACAACGACGGGTGTGTCCAGACGCAGCCTGTAATTGTTCTTTGGAAACAAACATCAAGTAGGCTAATGGATAGTTAATCCAATAAAAAGCACATTTAGGAAAAGAGCTGACAGCGAGTTGCTGTTTATAGGCTACGACACGACGGCGACACGACATTTGCACTCTTATTTTTACCGATACATTGCAGATGCGGTTCAGAGGCATTACGTACGATTGATCAATCCTCGAGTGTTTAATAAAGATGGCTTCGACGTAACCAAACAAACCTTCATAAATAGAACAAACACCGAGGTGTCTTAAAAAACTAAATAAGGTACACCGTGCACCATAATTCCCTTCGCAACAAGGAATGTAGTAATGAATGTGAAATATAACCTTATGTTAATAAATAATAATTCTTCCTGCAACCATATTCCTTGCCTTTCATGTAAATACGGTAGGTATTTAGAAACACAGAAACTCCCCTAAATATTTGTAGAAAACCTGAAATTCCAACCAAGTTAGGTATTTGTTTATGAAAATTGTAACACGGCACCCTCATTAACAAGTATTGAATTATTATGAGTATGTTCTTATATCACGAATATTTTTAATTTTGGGGCTTCGCTAGGATTACAACAAAATGGCTGTTATTGCGGGTTTTAAAAAAACTTCATTCAAGTTATTGGAGATCGAAATAGCCCGTTATTTTATCTAAATGTACTCATTAAATGTTATGAATAATATGTAGTTTTAATTCCGCGACAAAAATCCAGGCTTGTTGCAGGATGCAATCCCACCCTATGCAATCATGCATACGCACATGCAGCAAAGGAAACATGCATATGCACAAGTGCAAGAAATAGAAAAACATGCCATGCAATCAAACCATGATCAAACCTATACTCGACACGTGTTTCGCCCCTCCACGGGGCATCCTCAGGAGATGTTGACTCGACAAGCGCTCGGCCTCGAAACGTAACGCCTGATTCCATAATTTATCTAAAGAGAAATGTACTAGTAATAATTATTTCTCAAAGCTCAAATACAACAATGCTTTACAATCCATCATATTTGGTATCTATATTCTAAAAACCCTGATAACCTAAAAACGTGCTATATTTATCTTAATTCCCTATTCCTTCACAAGCCTACCTCCACACATGTACAAACTCAAAAAGTAACCTTATCACAACGACATAGAAGCTATATTTGAGTCGTAGAGTAGGGTGTGTAAGTGTACATTAGTGTTACTTGTAACAAGGGCGCCGACAAACTGCGAGTGACTTGTGTTTTGTCATGATCTTATTGAGTTTAATGGCTAATTGTTTTGTTGGATAAGTGTGATTAAATATTAATGGGATGATATTCTACTTTAATGAGGCACACAGAACAAATGGCTCTTAAGATGTTGTTGGAAAACAGACTGACATAAGATACCTAAAAGTTTATAATAATCATGCTTAAAAGCGTTGTAGAAATACGAAACACTTCCAAAACGACTGCATCTCTCTACCTCAGACAACACAAAAATGCATTACCGAACAAAAGACAATGAATTCCATCAATTACAATACACCGATGTTCCAGAGTTCATGAGTTCAGTCCCCTGCCATGACTACAAGACGAACAGACAGACAGAGGACCCATCAACCTCTCATCATACAATGACCACCACTAATACTCATCAAAATTCATCGAATCAAGTTACTAACATGAAAAAACATTCAAATATACATATTTTTGTTGTATAATTCCTGTCGTTTTATACGGGGGTCGAACCTGGGAGCGCGAGGTGAGAGGCCGATCACCTATGGCATTGACTCGGAGAGGAAACCTCCTGGACAGATTAAAATGGATGGATATTAAAATGGATGGGAAGGAAATTTGAGTGACGTCACAGATATGGATATTCGATGTTGTTGCGGGCACCTACTCGAGTAGCTGTACATTTAGGGATCAGTGAGTACGTGTAAGACACTCAACTACTGAAAATATTTGAGTCTCGGACTCAGCTCAAAATACGCTCGACAGGCAACAAATCTGTCCCTATCATAGGGCCATTTACAAGGGTCGACTTTTCGGTCAATTTCGCTGGAAGGGTAGGCCGCCCGCACGACTAAATCGACCGTCTAAAAGGTCTAAGTGTAAATCGATCAGTGTAAATGCACCACTGACAGCGATAATGCGCTTTTAAACTTATTGATTAGATTCGCTAATTATTTATTTATTTGTTAGATAAAAATATACCACGTGTAACGCCAATAGCGCAAAACTTCTCGTGGGGTAACTCAGCTACTGAACAATTTGTTGTTCTACGACTTTTTGAAATTCGTAAAAGAAAAATTGTTTTTTCATACACATGATTGTGCCCGACCAATTTCTCATTTTGCATGAAAACCCAGTTTTTTCTTTTTTGCGGATTATCTTAATTCCTAGAACAAAAATTGTTCAGTAATATGGGCTGAGTTACTCCACGAGAAGTTTTGCGCTATTGGCGTTACACGTTGTAAGACGAAGTCTAAAAACTTATGGCGAAGAATACGATTTGGTAGACGTTTTGAAACGTTGTCTTGACGACTGAGACGAGCAATATGTGTAGCGAAAATAATTCAGTCGTCAAATCAAAAAGAACACTAGCGACATCTATGTATCGACGAAAGAACTACGGTGTGACGGTACGACCTACATCGCGTAAACTAAGTTATCCGCGATTTTAGAACATGGAAAATTATAACAATGTCGGGCAGAAAACCCAATAGACCAGTCTGATGGAAGGTACCTTTCTATACATCGTGGAAGAGGAATTTAACACCCTGTTACTTATACCTACCACAAGTGGGTAGGCATTTTCATCCACTACATAAATAACAATATTCACTCAGCAAGGACCACTAAAAACTTAAAACGAGAGTCTATTGTTTCCTCGCTCTGCAATAATGATCGCCTTTTATGTATTAGTTTACTTCCCTAGTTCTACGTCATTACATAAATTTTGTCTTTGGAGGTCATGAGAAAGTATCCGCGGCTCTGGAACGTAAACGGTTACTGATAGAACACCTTGAACTTTAGTCAGTACGAGTCTGACAGACTCTTCCGCTTTACTTAGACGGGAGGGAATATTATTTTCGTACCACTTGCTCAAAAAAGTGACATTCTATGCCACAAAAAGCGTACATAACAATAGTCATTATTAATCTGTTAAAAACAGCTTTCCCTAGGGAAAGAAAGTTGTACTGAATTTCATTCATCCTCTAGGGAGAGAATGTGATTTGAATTTCGAATACTTACCGATATTGAACTACATCAGTCTGTCTTTTCACCATTGAGTTTGTATGTAAAGCATTGGCATTATACAACTTTTTGAAAAAGGAATACGCATTTATTATGCAGTTATGATAAAATTACGAAAACCGAAGAGGCCGTATGATCTTGATGCCTTTGCTTTTCCTCTAGGAATTTGCCGCGTTTTGTTTTCTTTAAATACATAAACATTGAGTTTATTTTAAATATTTTTTTTAAATAAGTTATTGTTAAATTTAAATGTTTAATTAATGCTTATCTCATGTTATTACTATGTTAATTTTTTCGCAAGTGGTACGAAAAGTAGAGTATTTTCCTCGGTGATAAAGCTGTCTTAGTCTTGGGTGAACTTAAATCCCTCGCTACACTCAGGACTCGTCTTAAATCCCTCGCTTCGCTCGTGATTTAAGTTTCTAACACCCTCGCTACGCTCGGGAGTAAGCGTCGAGTCCTTCGTTATGCTCGCGATTTAAATCGTCACCCGCGACAGAAGACACTGCTTTATCCCCTTGGTTAATAATCTACTATTTAATGGTTTTTCATGCAAAAAAGAACAAACTTTTATGTGTCCTAATAATACAGTTACTCATTCGCCTATTACCTCTCATTGAGAGGAGGCCTGTGTCCCAGCAGTGGGAACATTATAGGCTGATGATGATGATGATTCGCCACGTAATGAATAATACAATATTCATCTTCATCTTGACTAAAATACAAATTGATCGCGGAGTTTTTTCGATAAAGAAAACAGCACGGTATAATGTGCGCATATTTAATACCATGGCAACATAAGGTTCCCTTGGGGCTGGAAAAAATTAGAACTCAAGGAGGCGGAAAAACAAATTCATGTACAACATATTATTACGTATATGTAAAGCTTACGGTTTTCTCATATAGGGAGGAGCAGGGTGACCAAAGATTTAAATTGGTAGATTGGCTCTGTTATAAATGACATTATGATCACGTTCCTGTTTTGAAAAAGCATCTTATATCGATTTTTTTAGGGTTCCGTAGTCAACAAGGAACCCTTATAGTTTCGCTATGTCCGTCCGTCCGTCCGTCCGTCCGTCCGTCCGTCCGTCCGTCCGTCCGTCCGTCCGTCCGTCTGTCCGCAGTTTAGCTCAGAGACGCACAGTACTAGAGAGCTGTAATTTGGTGTAAATATACGGATTTGCTGTGCCGAAAAAGTGGTAAAATAAAATCTCGTAAAATATTTTTTTTTAGGGTACCTCCTGTACTTACACGTAAAGTGAGGATTTTTTTTTTCTCGCGTACCCCTAAGTGTGGGGTATCATTAAATAGGTCTTTAAAAAATAATGTGAGTTTCCATTAACAATTTTTTGATAAAAAAATTCGTTTGTGAAATATTAAGCTTTAAAGTGCTAAATTTTGCTCGACTCGAGTGTCCCCCCCCTCTGCCAGCTAAACGGTTATGTTTAGGGGTGTGAAAAAATTCACAATAGTAGCATATATAACGAAATTTAAAAGAAAATTATCATGACTAAGTAGGCTTTACAACTTTACGAGTAATAGTCGACCAACTTATAAAATGTACTTGATATCATATTTTCTTAAACAAAATGTATCGGAGGCAACTGCAAATGTAAGTTTGTCAACTTTATTTTTACAGCTTTTATAGGTATGTTTTTTGGGGATAGGCAGGTTTTAATCGTCAACTATTTTTAACTAACTTCAAAAAAAGGAGGAGTTTCTAAATTCGTCGTAATCTTTTTTTATGTATTATCCCCGATTTCTCAGACTCCTGGACCGATTTTGAAAATTCTTCTTTTTAAAATTAAATTCAGCGAATCAGTTTAGTTAGTTCGCATAAGTATTTTGATGGGCAACTACGGAACCCTACACTGTGCGTGGCCCGACACGCACTTGGCCGGTTTTTTATGGGACAATCCGACCACACTATTCCCAAACCACTGCAACTCCTGAAAGCCAGAATCAACAGTAGCACCAGAAAAGCGCCGAGACAATGAAGCTCGACGTGTCCCGGAGAATGAATTTACCTGTCTTGGATCCTGCACGAAATTAATCAGAAAAGAATAGTGGAGGAGTAGAAAAAATATTCAAAACAAGAAGTGCTGAGCTTTTTCGTGCTGAAAATCGTATTTATCGTTCTATACGAGATGTGTGAGCTCTTGTTTTAAACCCAGGCTCATATCCCACAGGTTACCCTTAGGGCGGTCACATACATCAGTTTTCCTGATCAGGAATCCTGATCCGTTTTCCATCCGAACGCAGTGAATTCATATTCAGATCAGGAAAACTGATGTATGTGGCCGCCCTTAGCGTGTTACCGCTTTGTTATTAGTCTCAAAGCCTTACCTTCAAGGCATAGAGTAACCCGATTATTTGCCAGATGACATTCATAAAAAAATATGCGAACCTCTTCAGAGTAAGAGCACTTTTTTATCACATATTCGGACTATTCGGTATCGGCCCATCTATATATTTAAATCTTCGAGTTCCACGAAATACTTATTACTTGCTTCGTAATCATATGCTGAGCGATTTACAAAGAATATGTATACAACCCTTCCCGGGGTGCTACGCGCCGATTAAGGGGTTATTTCACGTGGATAGGCAGTATCAAGCGCCTGCTAACGGTAACATAATTGTATTCAGACAAAATAATTGCTTTCATGGACAAAAAGAGGCTTTAAATCCTTGAAAATGTTTAGCAAAAGATGACATTATTCAGCTTTTACCTACACAAACCCTTACTGGAAAAAGACATCATACTGCAAAGCTAAAAAAAAACAGCCCTATTACTCCAAATAATTAAGTGTGCAAAGAATAGTCTTCAAAGTCCTATAGACTACCACCACTAAACTTCGAGTACATTCTATCAATTACATCAATGGTGCACGTGTCCTCAGCAAACTTAGGCCTACGACCCACGCACGCGATTTACAACTCAATAGTCAATAGTCTATAAAGCGAAATAGAGTTACAGAAATAACCAAGACGGTAGCAACTCTGAAATTAGGGCAGGGAGTGAATAGCCTTCATTGTCGCGTCTTCCCCTTTTGATTAAAACGCGTTTGCAATCGTGGACGAGTGGTTCTCGAGACATTGTGGGCTCTTCGGATTGTCAGCGATAATTTAATAGAACCCATCGTCACAATGTGTTACAAAACATCCCTTTGTGACGTTCCGGTGGGACCGCCTTTGTCTCTCCAGTCTCAAGTAATTGCTAAATTAAATAAATGAGCTCAATGTGGTCGGTTAATGATTTTATTACTCTGTTAGTATGAAACACACACAATAAAATAATTTAAACAATTAGAAATTATAATGTCACTAGTCACTAATAATTTTGCTCCTTTTTCTATTTATCTGGCAGCGATTTTGAACAATCATCCAGAAACCTTTCCTTTCTTTCCTTAATTGCAAAATTAGCTGAAATCACAAAGATTGAGAAAAGCGGTTACCAAATTCAGTATGAACAAAGTTAAATGTTCAGTTTCTCAAAAAGAATCCTAACAATAGCAATAGCGACCAAAAACACGTGGTTAAGTTAGCACAATACAATTTTCTTTCAAAGAATTACAACATCAATGTGAAAGCGACACAATATGCTGGCGAAATCCTCACAAATTCACTCGAAACACATTTGGTATTGTCGCCAACGAAAAAAGCAACAAAAAGAAATAATTTCGCGATACATGTTAGCAAATGAAAAAAGTCTCTCGCCGGCCATCCATCATGGCGGTAACGAACAAAAGCTTTTAGTTGTACAAAGCGGGCGAGTCGCGTGTCGCACCGCGTCGGGTCGCTGTCGCATGTCGCTGCGGTCCCGCGCGACATGTGTGCAATCAGCCTTATTACATGGTTCACATTTTGTCACGGGATTATTACGAAACAGGAATTTTAAACAAGAGTATGTTGTGTAGCCTGATTTGGTGAAGTATTAGCTGCATGGGAGTGCTGTGGAGGCAGCCACGGGGACTCGTCCCATCGAGATTATATTGTACACAAAGGGACATGCTGCTGTAGAATACATGATTTGAATGTGAACTTGCTTCATAGTTCTTGTTTATTTACATCAGTTTTCGGGTAGTGGGTAAATTAAATCAAGTAGGATAGGTACGTGACAGGGGTTTTCAGTTGGGTCTTACCCGATTGTAAGACCCAACTTCCACGCTATTTTATAAATATATCAATAAAGCCAGGAAAATTGATGTTTTTTTTTTCAAAGTGTGTGGTGTCTCTTCATTTCAATCACTTGTCATAAATATTACACAGGTACTTACTTTTATTTGTTATCAATCCCAAAACTTCATTTTACATAATTTCGGAAACTTATACTATAATAATAGGTACTTAACATGTCTTAATCAGAATCCAATAACAACACTGAAACTGAAGCTTAAATAGCGAAGTTAGTAGCCATGAAAATTTTTATGAATAAGGTACTAAGTGAGTACATATTTAATTTTGTACCGTATTTATTAGACCTTTCAAACCGTCTATAGATGCTGAGTAATATTGAGATATTACTAAAAGTGATATAACAAAACAGACGTTTTCTGTAGCTTTAGTAAGACGACATTTTTAGCAAAGCTAAATGTGGAAGTTTGAACAAATCTCCTTTGAATGTCCATTAATGACTTTCATTCGTCTCCCACCAATCTTGTCCAAACCCGTGTACCAATAACAGCAAATTAATTATTTAATTAATAGTAAAGCATTCCTTCCAGCCAGCCGCTGAAGCGCTAACTTCAAAGAGCTGACAGCGCTGTATTGTGTGCGGTAATCGAGTTACTATTACAAAGCGCTCATCAAGGCACACTCATTAATTACGTCACAATTCTAATAACTCTACGGGTTACGGATAATTAAATGTGGTTGACTAATAGCTAGGAAGGGGATAGCTGGGAAGATTGCCTACGATAGATTTGTCAGGTTGAAACAACCCTAAATTGCGGTTTCTCATCAAATGTGTATCTCTATTACAAGTTGTGCTAAAGATTTAATTTATCATTGTAGATAAGTTATACGCGCTTATAGACAGTGCTTAGAAAACCTTTTTAATCATACCCTTAATAGGAGAAATAGGTACCCCATCGTCCACCCCTGGTCCGGCCAATAAATCGGCCGCTAATCCAGTACCCGCACATAACTATATACATAAGCTGTTATAAGCTATATAACGACAATACGCCATAAAGTGCATCGAGCATATACTTAAATAGATGTAAAGCTATATATACAGAGCTGCAACAAAACGCGGTGAGGAGCGAACATTGACCCGCGCGCACCTGGGACACTCGCCCTATTGCAGGGCTGACGCAATAAAAATTATAAAACTTTTTTTTTTAAGAATTATTAATCTACTGATACAATTTCGTTGGTTATTTACGTAATTAGATGTCTAAAATAATCATTATCTGCCTATCCTTTTCTCAACTAAGTATATTAGGGTCGGCTACCAGTCGAACCAGATGCAGCTGAATATTAGTATTTTACATGGAGCTACTGCCTATCGGACCTTCACAACCCAGTGACTGGGTAATACGGTACCCCACGGTAAACAAGTTAGATGTCTGAAATAACTTTATTTCAACGTACACACGGCTACTCATCAAGCTATGCAAAACTAGTATAAGCTGGCTGTTCGATGTGCAGAAAGATCATTTATAGCAAGTCCAAGACAAACTGGTTTTGTATAGCTTGATGTGTAGCCGTGTGTACCTAAGTAATTCTGTTAAAACATGAAAATAAATTTCTGAATTTTCAAAGTTATGCGGTCAGTCTCAACAATTTCGAGAGGTCATGGACCCTTGTTTGACGATGAAAATAGCAGCAGTCTGTTGGTAGAGGATGACCTAGATACTTTACCCTAAAGCCTCCTAAATAAATAATGAAAATAAAGACTGAGAAATATTTTTGAAGACATAATCATCCAATGAGTCCCTCCACATTGGGTAGACCGCAAACGACTGATTGTTAAAATCCACCGTTTTTTTTCAAATACCCTTTACGTTCCAGGGTCTCATTAACCTGATAAAACAGTCCCGCGACCCCAGTAGGCATTATTTTAAGCCCTAAGGGCTTTACAGACATCTCAGAGTTTAATATTCGGATTTGGTAATGTAAATGTCAGCTTTTGAAATGTCAAACTCGTGAGTGATTTCGGCGAGAATGAGCACATCGTATTCGCGATTATAGGAAGCCGTTTACAAACACGGGTGAATTGGGGCACACTTTCAACACACGTCATCATCGACTGCTGACTTGGTAGCTCCTGTTTTTTAAATTAACATTTGAAGTACCTAACGACAAAAAATAAAATATAGAGTGTTGAATGCAGCCTTCTTTTTCCATGATCCTTTTTAGTTCGAAGATGGGATTAAATTTTGAGAAAATTGATAGCCCTTCTTGTTTCTCATCAGTATCCACAAGAACAAAATAAGGTGGCTCACATTTTCCCAAATATTGTGCCTTAACAGGCACAATATTTGGCACACTCGCAGGCACATTTAAACTGTAAAACATATTACTCCACTCAGTCGGGTAACCAGGCGGGGTGGTGCCAAAGTCTTTGTTAAATACCTACTCAGTTGTATATTTTACGCCTTTAATAACACAACACGATCCGTTCCGGCGATCCGGCGATATGGTATGATCTAATGCGATCTCTGTAAAATAAAGGCAGAACGCGATGCGATCTTACTTCGGCAGTGCGAAAGCATGTGGACATCCATTGGATAACCGGATCGCGCTCTGTACTTAAAAGCCTCTACTCGCAGTAGAATCGATGTACCTACTTTCTTTTGATCTATGGCCAAAAAACACCCGCCAACCCTATATAGTTAAAGTTCACAATTGTCCAAGTTATCAACAAACCGTGTTCATAATATAACGCATTGATTATCAACTAGTTTTCCCCTCGAGGATTAATTCAGAGCGTTTCATGTCATTCAAATTGAACCGCTTTGTGCGAACAAAGGCGGTTGACTCGCCGTGGTTCAACGACTCGGTTCTTTTTTTTTTTTTTTTTTTAGCGTTGTAAAATCATCAAATGAGTCCTCCAACCCCGGGCAGGGCGGGAGGGACTGTCAGACTTCTACTGACTAAAATCCACGGTGTCCTTCATAGCCTGTTACGTTCCGGGGTTGCGGTAAGGGAATAATCCCGCGACCCCGGCAGGCTTTGGCCCTCTGAGAGGGGGGCCCCGTCATTATGCTGACGCTCTTTGAGGCGCGCGTGGGACACAACGCGCCGTCGACCCGGGCATGGTCCTTGGTCGGGCAGCGAGTTGCCCTTTACTCGCTGCCCGCATGCCCGCGCCTACGGTGGCCGGAGATCATCTTGCGACGTCCGTCGCCGTGGGCGCCTACCACTGCGGCTGGGGCGGAGGGAGGACGCTGTCCTCTCTCGCTCGCGGCCTGCCTCCTCCTTGACGAGCATTACTGCCTCGCAGAAGGAGCTGACCGCTTCCCACTCCGTCTCGCCCCGCGGCATGGCCGCAACCAATGCCGGGCGTTCATGTACGTTTAGTAAAATGTTATTGGATTAAAATAATTAAAAAGCTATAAGTTTTCTATGAATAATCTGCGCCCGCGACTTCGTCCGCAATAATTTCATATTTATTTTTAGTAGAAATTTCCTAAAATCCGCTCTTATTGCACACGTGCGTCATTCAAAGAACTTTTGTACAAAATTTCACGCTTCTGGAACCACCAGTTTCAGGTTTCAGCTGTGTGTTATCAGTCACTCAGTTTCTACTTTATAATTAAAATGTGTCGATAATTAACGGCAGTTCTTTCAGCAATGTTTATATAAAATAAGTATGGTCCCCTCATAAAAACACACAAGAAAAACGTCTCCTTAAAATAACATCGTGCGACAAAACAAATCTCATCCCTATTTATTCACATTCGAATCCTCTACAAAAACATAAAGCATTAATCCGGTCAATAAAAGAAAGGCATAAAGGACGGTAGCTCAACACTTGTTTAAAGCCCATACAACTCATCCCCCTTCTCGTAAAATATCACACTGTAAAACGTGAACCTATTGACAGCGAGCCCATTCTTATTTTGCACGTGGCAACCCAACTACTTTTTCCCATGGTAACCCTTTTTCACGAGCCTCACGATTTATAAAGACCATTAAAAGTAATTCAAATGTAATAATTACATGCTTGCATACTTGATAATACAATAGCTACTAATACAAATTAAATAATAGTTGTTTTGTACCTTTTATTTGATATTATCATAAGAAAAACTGTAATCGGACGATTAATCTGACGGACGAGAGGGTTGCTCGTGAATCAAGCCAACGAAAGTAAATAAAATTACATATATAAAAAAACCTAAAACGAAGTCTAAACTAGCCAACTATCTCTTTCTTAAGGTCGGCGTACAATAATTGTCGTGATAGGTAAGTTTAGTAAATATTACAAACCTGAGGTTTCTCAACCGACAGTCGGATATGATGCTGATTCTTGAACGCGAGTCGCCCGGGCTGAGCACCGGTATCGACCCGCGGGACTTGCCGATGAACGTACCAATCTTGGACATGTACCTGAACAAACAGATGGAATGGACAGAACTCAAATTAAATACCATCTTTTTATTTAAAGACAGGTTCGCGTTTGTCCACTATTTCGCCTGATGGTAAGGGAAGATGTGGTCGACGGTGAAGCACGCTTGACTACAAGTAACCTTTTCACTCTTGACTTGAAGACCCCAAGTTTATAGCTGTCGGAAAATACAGATGGCCGGCAGGGAATTCCACTCCTTAGCTGTGCGTACAATAAAGGTATTGGTGAAACGCTTTGTATGCGACGGAGGGATGTCCATTATCCACCATTATATCAATGGCGCATTTCCGTACGTCTTGAATCTTCTGGCTATTGCTGGTTGTTACCAAGTGGTCCTTCCAAAGAACATTTAAACTTACCTAATATCTGTGATAGTATCTTGTAATCTTAGAAAGGTTAGTAAGAGGTGTACCTCATTCATGGGACTGTTTAGACTGGGTTTTGGAATGCATAGGGTATGAAGGATAGGATGGTTTTAGTCAGAGTCTGATTCTAAAGAGTTCCTAATATACAAACCCAATACCACTTAGCCCGACCTAAGAATGAAACTTATTATAACTGACGAAATGTGGATATACTATGAGTATTCCACTGCCTCAAGACGAAAGTCTTCAACCAATGTGTGTTACCAGATGGTTACCAGTAATGTAACATGATTAAATAGTATAATTGGCTTCGGCCGTTCTATTTAATGTAATAAATAAATAAAATAAAATGACATACGGCACCGAAACCTGATCTTTCATTATCGGCCTCATCTCAAAGTCGCTCAACGAGCTATGGAGAGGGCTATGCTCGGTGTTTCTTTACGTGAATACGTGATCGATTCCGAAATGAGTAGATCCGTAGACGAACTAAAGTCACCGATGTAGCCCACCGGATTAGCAAGCTGAAGTGGCAATGGGCAGGCCACAGGATAGCTCTGTGAGTTCTCGAGTGGTGAACACAGACCGGATGACGCAGCGTAGGCAGGCCTCCTACTAAGTGGACCGACGACGACATCGTGAGGGTCGCGGGCAACCGATCGATGCAAGTGGCGAATTGTCGTTCGGCGTGGCGGTCTAAGGGGGAGGCCTATGTTCAGTAGTGGACGTCTTCCGGCTGATGATGAGTTCTGCGACATGTGACTCAATCTAAAATAAAAGTTTATCCAGAAACATGCGATCTCATTACCCAGTCTTGATTATGCTGCTCTTGCTCTTATCCGTGAAACGCTTCCTCGGTCTGACAGCCACCGCGGAGTCTCCGCCGCCGATCAGCGGCCCTACCATGTCCTCCCCGTCCACCGGGGTCGTCGTCTTCGGCTCGCCGTACGAAGACGAAGACTCCTGATGAACCAATACAATATAGAGGTTAGAATTATTATTGAAATCGATTCCAGGCCAAGTCTAAGTGACCTTCATACGCTTATACGATATTGCCCGTAAACATAGGCATGGTCCATGGACGGACAGCGAATCGCCCATTACTCGCCACCCGCATGGCCGCGCCTACAGTTGCCGAAGATCGTCTAGCGACGTCTGTCGCCGTGGGCGTACCACGGTACAGGTACGGTATAGGGTGGACGCTCCTCTCCCTCACGCGACCCGCCTCCTCCTTCGCTAGCGAGGCTGCTTCGCAGAAGGAGGAGCTTATAGATACCCTTGAAACTTCACCATTCGTGCATTCACAGGTTGGAAAGAAATAAGTAACATTAAGCGTAATACCTTGTCTGACATTCCCTCAGTGCTGTAGTCGGTGACCTTCTGCAGCACTTCGCTCTCAGTGTTGAGCTCCTCAGACGTCATCCTGCTGCGACTGCCGCTGCCCGACTCCTGGACATAATCCTAAAGTTGGAGGAAAACGGTGGTGGAATACTTGTGGTGTGGGTGTTTGCGTATTTGAGTACCTATGATTGTAAATGCAGCCACGATTCAGGAAGAACTTAAAAAACAAAAAAAAAATACGATACCTTTCAAGTTTGACAATAAGAAAGAATAATACAGAAGTTTGTTACGAATTACGATGAGTAGAAATTGACATCATGACGTCGCACGCGGCGGGTTCAAAAATGATTTTGTAACTAATATAACTTTTTAATATGAGCGAAGATAAAAAACTAAAATCAGCTTTTCTATGAAATAAATGTAGTATGATTTTTCTTCAACTTAACTAGACCAAATTAATATAATATAATAATATAATATATAATCCACAACTATCACACAACGCCACCTAGTCCCAAGCTAAGCAGAGCTTGTGTTATGGATACTAGACAACTGATAAACATACATAAATGTTTCTAAATACATACATATTATAGATAAATTACACCAAGACACAGAACAAATGATCGTGCTCATCACACAAACATTTGCCCTGGGTGGGAATCGAACCCATGACCTCCGGCATAGCAGTCAGGGTCACTAACCACTAGACCAAAGGCCAGTCAAAATTGTGATATGCTGGTGGCGTAAAACCCATTGTTTTTTAACAAAATTGAGCTGATGGAAGCACTTTATGTTGCAGGGAATGCAACATTCACCTGATACTTCCGTTCTCTTCGTTTGGAGAAATGGAACATCTAAATATCAACATTAAAGTTCTCACCTCGTAACCTTTCTTAACCCGTCGCATGAAGGATGGCACGTTGATCTTGCCAGGGAACCTTGAGGACAAAGACATTTAACAACTAAGCCTTTAGTACATAGGTGCATGTATGTTTAAACATAATGGTAACTTGAATCCATATTATTACCTGTGTTATTACCATAAAACAAAGGCACACTTTTTGGACCAAATTGTTGACGCCTACAAAAATAGTGAAATGAGTAACTTGTGCGAGTTATATTGCTATTCTTAACCACTTGGCGCAATACTGACACTATTGCGCATTGATTCATCGCCGCGAACGAAATATTTGGACACCATAATTATGTTTATTAGTTTTTACGAGATTTGCGTTCCAGAAATTAATACGGTACATTCTTTGGAGGCCCTACAGAAATGAAAATTGTGAACAAAGAAATATCGACCAGTTAATGGCCCTGTTTTTGCCTCCACACAAAACATCATCAAAGAACTTTATTCGAGTCCGTAAAATTAGCTTAGATTTTAAACTCGTTACCAATACTCTGACGGTATTTCTTCAACGACGGGCATGTCCAAGGAGGATGAGCTGGGCCACTTCTGCAGCGCCACATCAGAGGTGTCTTCGACCACGTGCAAGCTGTGCTTCCCCCACGTGTCTTTAGGAGAAGGGTCGGGCCTTTCGTCTGGGATCCAGGACTCTTCACGTTTCGGGATCCAGCAAGGAGGGTAGGCGCTGGTTTCCTCGCCTGGATCATGGCGGTAGTAGTGCCTGGGAATGATTTTTTATCGAATCTTTGAAGCTTAGAAAATAATAGATGGTCCTAAATACATCTGTGTCGCGGTCATGTAAATAGTAGGTATTTATAGTAATTATATTATTCATCATCACGCCAAAATAGCCAAATGAATCTGGATAGAGACTGTAGCACTAGCATATTAGCGACAGACTAAGGTCTAGATTGTAGTCTGTAAAATATACCCTACGGGACAAACCCGCATAAATTTTAAACACCGAAACGGCAAAGCCGTTATTGCCAGAGCCAGAAACCTACTATTTTAAAAAATCAAAGATTAAGGTAAATAAGAAACTAATAATTGTATGGTTTACCAATCGATCAACTTCAACCAGGCCTCGGCAGCACAGTGTGCTGTGAACAGCGTGGTCTGCCTCTCCATGTAGTCAGTATAGACGATCTGAAGCGCCTCCTCCAGAATTTCCTCTCTGATATCGAACACCAATAGGTCGTTCTCCTCTTTCTTAAGAATTTCCGCCCTGGTTCATGGGATTAGGTACATAAAAAGGTGATCTTACTTATGAAACTAGAAGATCAAAGCAATTCATGTAGAAATGCGTTTTAGAAAATTACCTACCATATTCGTTCAGGAACATCCTTCGGCAAAGCTACCAAGGTCCTTGGGTCATCTGATACTAAGAGCTTTCGACCTCTGCGCGATATTTTGTATTTACTAAATGGTGGTGTCGACATAGACATCATTAAAATGTTCAGACACTATGTTCCACACTATGTTGTAGTACCTTTATGTAATAATGATTTATTACGCTAAAATGAAAAATATCAAAAATGTAAACAAAGTTTTCGAAATCCTATGGTTTGAAGTATAATTAGCAGTAGACAAAACAATTAAAGTTGTTTTATTTCTCTGTTTTACAAGAAATAAAAACTTCTTGTGAGTCCTGATAAGGACATTAATTAATTTATAAAATTGTCTCTGGTAATTGTATAATTCCAATAATGGCCACGCGCCATTATGTCCACGCACAACTTTACTCGCTTTTGTCCCGGTATCATCAACAGCATACCTACACGCAAACCCCCAGCAACTCTCCAACACGAGTACACGAACACGACACATTATATCGATCAGATCTTTTCGTTGCTACATAATCTCTTGGCAAACCAAAAATTTTTTAAGCATGTTATCATACTTTATCTAATGTATGGGTGAATAAGCTAATAGCTAAAGGATTATTCTCCTAGGTAAATATCAAAATTTATAATAGGTAATCAGGATTTGCGATACTAGGGTATTGAACGATATTCGGCATGTTGTTATTTAAGCCTACAATTAAGCCTACATAAATTCACGCCATTTGAAAATGAAGTTTACATAGAAATAAATGAGGCTTAGAAAACGATGCCTCAGATGGAGATGGGAAATCCTACTCCTCACAACCTCGATCCAGCAGAGCATCTTCCTCCTGTGTAGGAACTACAGTGGCCAATCTGAAAACCTTATCAATAGTGAGCCCAAGATGGCCGCTGTATAAATAAGCTGGCAAATGGGTTATAAAATAAAGTAGACCCAGCCCGAATACAATGTCAGTGTGGAGCCCCTCTGTAGGATTTGTCCCATCTTCCAATACAGACAATGACAGACCTGTACAGGTGGCTATGTGTGGTTACGTATTGGTCGGATACAATTTGAGTTCGGCGACACATGAAGAAGAAAGAGAATGTGGTAGGCAAATATCACAGAGAACGCTACCGGCCACTTGCTATTATGAGCGCTTTTTTTCGGACGTTAAAAAAGCTCCGATTGGAACAAAAAGGTATATTGACGAACTAAAGTTAAATACAGACAGTTAGAAAAACGCGCTTTTAAAGCACTGACGTGTGAACATGGGATTTAAGTTCAAAAAAAACCGGCCAAGTGCGTGTCGGGCTACGCACAGGGTAGGGTTCCGTAGTTGCCCATCAAAATACTTATGCGAACTAACTAAACAGATTCGCTGAAATTAATTTTAAAAAGAAGAATTTTCAAAATCGGTCCAGGAGTCATGATAATTTTCTTTTTAACTTTGTTAAATATACTACTATTGTGAATTTTTTCACACCCCCAAACATAACCGTTTAGCTGGTAGAGGGGGGGACACTAGAGTCGAGCAAAATTTAGCACTTTAAAGATATTTCACAAACTAATTTTTTAATCAAAAAATTGTTAATGGAAACTAACAATATTTTTTAAAGACCTTAATGATAATGATACCCCGCACTAACGGGTACGCGAGAAAACAAAATAACATCCCCACTTTACGTGTACAGGAGGTACCCTAAAAAAAAATATTTTACGAGATTTTATTTTACCACTTTTTCGGCACTACAAATCCGTATATTTAGGTACACCAAACAGCTCTCTAGTACTGTGCGTCTCTGAGCTAAACTGCGGACAGACGGACGGACGGACATGGCGAAACTATAAGGGTTCCTTGTTGACTACGGAACCCTAAAAATGGAAATTTTGTATTTTTTTTTTACATGCATAAACACATTTTAAAATCATAATTATTATTATGAAATCCACATTGATTCACTTTACACAAATGTATAGTACTTTTTTACATTTATTTCAATCGTTGTTATAACAATTTCAATCAATTTGTAAATGAAAACAAAAAGTGGCCAGAAACAAAATCAACCATAGACAACACAATATTGATGACAGTTGTTTGAAAAAGTGACAAAAACCGAGCGCAAACTACAAAAATCATTGTATTAATTTTATCTTGAAAATATAATATATAAAGTGCAGAAGTACCTATGTACATCCATTAGAAAAGTGTGTTTTTTAACGAACGCTAAATAATGAGTGTATATTTTCTTTGTTTAGATTTTGTTAACGTTTGATAATAACAATGTACACTTTGAAGGGTATCTTCCCCGAACCAAGTGAGTAATTCCGTTACATTTGATTTTTTTTACTACAAAAGTAGAGTGCTGTTGTCATGGCCATAGTTTTATTTGTTGTGACACCGTCAATGATTAATAAAGCATAAACAGAGATATCTTTTACACCAACTGTCATGGCTATCAATGAACAGTAAAAGAGTTATTTTGCTATTTGTTTAGCCTTCATCAGAGTTTTTTTTAGCTACAATAACATCCCGAATTTCAAATTGCATTATTATTATCTTCAATCTCTGTTGTGCAACATACTGACTGTTTCTAATGTCAAATTATTTTTTAGAGAAGGACCAAAAAAGGAACTTCATCAGAGAAAATATGAAACAACTAAAATATATCCAGAGCCAGAAGTCTCCTAAAGAACCAAAATACACGACGCGAAATGTCCATCCGCCGCGTTTGACCAACCCTGTTGCCACCGGCAGCACCATCAGCCATGTGAAATCTTCGCCTTCAAACAAGAGTGGCAAGGTTTCCATAAACATTGGCAAGACTAGTTCTACTAACAGTCGCAAAAATAATGCAGATATCAAGATCAAAAAAGGTGATATGGCCGAGTTTCTAAAAAGAAAAGAGTTGAGACAGTTAAAAGCCGTGGAAGACTGCACTGACGAGAAAGTGAAGTCAACAGAGTCATTGGGTCGTCTCCGTGATGTTGGTTGTCAAACCATGGAGTCTAATCTGGCACAAAAACTGTCCGACAACACAAAGTTAACAATGCTATATCCTAAGAAAGAGAATGATGATTCTGAAGCAAACTTAAAAGCTAGCGGAGACACTGGGCATGGGCACCGAAGTCCTCCTCCATCACAGGCTCCTCGCCGGGCTGGTGATGATCTAATGGAAATGGAGAGGAACCGCAGTCGGTTGAATGCCATTTTAGAGAGAAAGGACAACAAGGACCCCTACTTACCATCTGGTTAATATAAATTCGTTCTACCTAGAAATTACGTAGTTGCATTGGGCTTGATTGCACGCTGCCTCAACAGAGTTGGTAAAAGCAGATGATGATTAGTTGTAATGCTTCTGAATTCAGACAATTCTTCCACATCATTATAGTAGTCTTACAAATCTCAGCATTTAAAATAGGGAGTCCAGATCATTGAAATATTGTAAATGACACAACATTTTGATATATTAATAATTGATCCTAAAAGTGTCTTAGATTAGTTTTGCAGATTTAAAATGTGCCAGATTAATTTTTTATGTTTCTGTCATATTTCAAAGAACTATTTACAACATCAATAATGGAAATGCAGTTTTAGGGTGTATTGGTTTCCAACAATTGGTGACACAAAACTAAGGACCCCCCATATTCCGCTGTGGAAATAGGGATGATGTGGCAGAGGCTCCACCCAGCTGTCAGATGAGACAGTGTTTTTTTTCTTATATTTTGTAACTAAATCTTACAGTACTGTGGTGCACAGTAATACTACATTTTGGTCCAAATGCTATTCAACAATAAACCTCCCATGTATTATACATTCCAGGTTACCAAAAGGGCGTGGTACCTAAATACATACGCGAGCGCAAGGAGCAAGGGCCGAAGGAGACAGAAGGTGTGAGGGCCGATGATAACCAGTCCATGTGTCCCAATGGACACGTGACACTGCCGGACACCGAGCGCAAGGAGACCCTACGAATGCTTAGGAATAGTGAGTTGGTTGACTTCTTCAGTGCCACCAATTCACATTTTTTATGTGTTTAAATTATCAAATGAGTCCTCCGAACCAGGGCAGGATGGGAGGTACTGTCCTTTACATTCCGGGGCCATGGTTACCCGATAGTCCGCGACCTACCATACATACAAGAGGCTTCTATATAATTGATGCAAATATGACATTATCTGACAGTTTAAAACTGCCTTTTTTTTTAGGTCCATGCATAGCCCCAGATATTTGAGAAGAATTTATTAGAAAACAATTTTTTTTTTTTCATTCATTTTTTATAACCTGTATTAAACTCTTAGCTTACCTCAATCAAGTGGCACTGATATTTCTATCAAATCAAATTTCACATTAATTTACCTATTTTTTGATTACATATTAAAATTGATTTCTTCTTTCTATAGGTTTTGCAGAGTTAGTAAGTGAACTGAATAAATTGCCTGTGAAAACGGACACATTGAAAATGCGTAACAGGAAAATGGAGCTGGAAAAACAATTAGCGAAGCTTGAAGAAGGTATCAAAGTATTCTCAAGACCTAAGGTGTTTGTAAAAATAGGAGAATGAGAAGTCAGGGCTTGCTCCGAGTCACAACTTGAAAATTTATGGTGATCAATGGGACACTATAACTGCAGTCAGATTTAAAATACTACATAAAAACAGACTTTGTGTTTAACAATGTGTAACATTAAGCAGTTATTGTGTTATACGTAATGTTTTTTTAAGAAAAATTATGTCTTAGTTGTTAATGGTTGTATGTTCACTATAGCAATTCAAGCCAAAATTATTAGAAAAATCCGTTTTAGAAACAACAGAATCAAACACTATGTAGGTATAATTTATGATTCCTGCTTGTTCTGATATCTGACTGCACGAGCCCAGTTTTAGATTCCGTCCGAGCAATATCCAAATTATTTGTTATGTCATATTTGATATATGATCTCGAAATTATTGTGATGTCGCTCAGTTAAGTTAATCTGACGTTATTGTATGTTAGTGTTAATTATATTATTGTATGTTATCCGTTATTGTAACTAAAATACTATAATTAGATGGGGTTGTATGATTTACAGTGTTTCTATATCTATTTTTGGTGATTTGAATACACAAAATACCTATTTGATTTCGTTATTTTTTTAATGAGGTAGGTTTTTCTAGATATCATTTATATTTACAAAGTTTACAAGATGACATGGTGCCACCATTATTATAAAAAATAAATTAATCTCTTCTGAAACTAATTTATGATTTTAAATCAAACAACAGTATCATGAACTTGTAGTTTATTTTTTTTTCGTAGTAGGGTCTAGATATTTATGTAATAAATTAATATCATCATTTTAAATAGCACCTATTAGAACTATATATGACACTAACAAAAAATTCGGCTTCGGAACAGCAAAATACATTTTTCTGAGATAGTATTATAATCTTCAAGAGTTCCCGCCCTGCCCCTGGGTGGATCGAAGAGACGGAGTCTGACTAAAAGTCCGTGTTTCTTCGGTTGCCCTTTGCGTCCCAGGGCCACGTTGTCATTTAAAGACAGTCCTACAACCCGGGCAAGCTTTCGACCCTGTGTAAGCCCCGCGTCTGTTTGCTAACCGCTCCTTTCTGATAACGACGCGCTGTCGATTCGGGCCTGTAGAGCTATTTTCTGAATTCAGTGAGTGCCGAAACTAGGGTTTGTCATTAGAAGATTATTAACTTTAATGTCTACAAAATCTATTGAAATCTTCGTAGTCTTATAGCGAAGAGAATAGCATAGCTGGCCTGTTCCTTGATGGCCGTAAAAGTTGCTGCAATGTCCACAAAGAGGCGACACCCGAGCGTATCCTCCCTCACGCTGAATCCTACATTAGGATTCAGCGTGAGGATACGCTCGGGTGTCTTTCTACACGGCCCGAAACAATCGTGTCCGGTGGTCGCACGTAACCGTTTCAACATGCGCGTCCGTAGATACTCCGGCTCATGTGTTTATATGTAAGTATACATAATTATATTGAAATATACTACAGGGTTAAATTCTCACACATACACAGGGTTAAATGGCAAGACAGCCACAAATGCATGAAATTGCCTATCCAAGTATTTAAGACTAGCTGTACCCTGTGGTTTCTCATCCGCTGCTTGGCTCCTATTGCTCATAACGTGATGTTTTATAGCCCTCGACTAGGTACTTAGACTATATATCCAACACAAAAATGTTGTTCCTGAGATAAGCGCGTTCAAAAAAACAAGAAAACTTTTCAGCTTTTCTATTTTTTTTTAAGTAATAGCGCAGAATCGAAACGCATCGAAGCGTCTTGGCCAGTGACATGTTGTAACTTTATAAAAATATGAGTTGCGGTAATAACAAGTATAATTTTAAATATCAAAAAATTCGCTCCATCAGCTCCATAGAAAAGGTGCATCATGTTAAAATCTCCGAAATCTAACTACGATGCACGATGCACCTTTTCTATGTGCCTGCAAATTGCAAAAAACGTAAAAAAAAATGAATTTCGCGGGCTACCTACATCGACGCGAAAGACGCTTCGATGCGCTTCGACTCTGCGCTAGTATAAATTGACCCTAACAGTTTGTATCCGTTTCGACCGCGCGGCCATGACGTTTTTTTTTAACAAAAACCATCTCAAGTTTTTGTAAAAAAATGTAAAAGTCGATTCCCAAAAACCATAAATTTGTCAAAGCAATGGTTAAAAAGTTATAAGGGTTTGAACGTGGCCGCGCCATCGGCACATTCCGAACCGCGCGGCCATGGAGATCTTTAAAACTAAGAGTCGCAAAGACCTGAAATTTTGGGAAATAGTAGATTGAATTTGTAAACCAAATGTAAAAATATAGAAAAATATCCTGTGTTTATATTTTAGGAGCTGCAAGGCTAAAACCTCATGGCCGCGCCATTGAAACGGTGACGAACACGTTATCGCCGATATCTCGCTGAAAAAACATCTCAGACGTTTGAAGTTCTTTGTAAAATATAGATTTTAATTTGTCGAAACATGTAAAAATACAACAAAAATTCCTAGGATTATATTTTAGGAGCTATAAGACTAAAACCCCATGGCCGCGCCATCGAAACGTTGAAAATTTAGTTTTTCACCAATATCTCGCTGAAAAAGCATCGCAGAGGTCTGAATTTTTTTGTAAAACCTAGATTTGAATATGTCGAAACTACCAAAAATACAAAAAAAAATCCTAGGTTTATGTTTCAGGAGCTGTTGAACAAAATCTCTAATACATCTTTAATATCTCGATTAGGGTGACCACGGATTATTATTTACAGAGAACTTTCCACCTATTTTTATATTAGAAATAAATGTGTTAGGTTAGGTTAGGTTAGGTTATTGGTGGAACCGTAATGATAGCCCGCGAAATTCAAGTTTTCTTGTACATTACGTATTTAGCGTATGAGTGAGATTTATGTGATTTTTAAAGAAATGTATGCCATAGTGTAAGCCAACAATCTGTGTTTAATGTGATTTTTAAAGAAATGTATGTCCTAGTGTAAGCTAACAATCTGTGACTTATGTGATTTTTAAAGAAATGTATGTCCTAGTGTAAGCCAACAATCTGTGATTTTTAAAGAAATAACGTTATTTTTTTACGTACCTTATTGTTTCATTTAAATTCGAATCCTTGAGATAATATCATTTCTAATATAAAAATAGGTGGAAAGTTCTCTGTAAATAATAATCCGTGGTCACCCTAATCGAGATATTAAAGATGTATTAGAGATTTTGTTCAACAGCTCCTGAAACATAAACCTAGGATTTTTTTTTTGTATTTTTGGTAGTTTCGACATATTCAAATCTAGGTTTTACAAAAAAATTCAGACCTCTGCGATGCTTTTTCAGCGAGATATTGGTGAAAAACTAAATTTTCAACGTTTCGATGGCGCGGCCATGGGGTTTTAGTCTTATAGCTCCTAAAATATAATCCTAGGAATTTTTGTTGTATTTTTACATGTTTCGACAAATTAAAATCTATATTTTACAAAGAACTTCAAACGTCTGAGATGTTTTTTCAGCGAGATATCGGCGATAACGTGTTCGTCACCGTTTCAATGGCGCGGCCATGAGGTTTTAGCCTTGCAGCTCCTAAAATATAAACACAGGATATTTTTCTATATTTTTACATTTGGTTTACACATTCAATCTACTATTTCCCAAAATTTCAGGTCTTTGCGACTCTTAGTTTTAAAGATCTCCATGGCCGCGCGGTTCGGAATGTGCCGATGGCGCGGCCACGTTCAAACCCTTATAACTTTTTAACCATTGCTTTGACAAATTTATGGTTTTTGGGAATCGACTTTTACATTTTTTTACAAAAACTTGGGATGAGTTTTATTTAAAAAAAACGTCGTGGCCGCGCGGTCGAAACGGACACAACAGTTTAGATTAAAATATGTCCAATTGCAGACTTCAAAAACCAAGAAACAGGATTAGGATTGAGATTAAAGATTGATTTCGAGCGTAAACCGTTACACACGCTGCAAGAACGTGCATGCAAGTTTGACTACATTGCAGTATTGTTTTTTAAGTAATAAGTGAATTCACTGGTCATTTATAGTCAAACTAACATGCAATTTTTTTGCATCGCAAAAATGAGGTTTTAAACAATTACCACTCCTTTCACCACGTCCGCGTACATGATTTAAAGATTTGTTCCCTTTACGTCGAGTCCCGTTACGTCGAGTCTGGAAGTCTATTGTTCTCCAAAGAATTGATATTTTACGCTTTCTATTACCTTTATGTCGAGTTTGGTGAACAAGTACAGTCACAGCTTTCACACGGCAGTCCAGTTTTGCAGGACCGTCTTTTTACTGGATCCTGCAAAAACGGACGCTGTGTTCACACGGTAGTTCAGTTTTACAGGATCCAGTAAAAAACCGGTCCCGCAATACTGGACTGCTGTGTGAATACGGTTGCATCCTGTTTTTTGACCATTCCTACGCGGCTATGATCAGGCGAAATGGACGTGAATACTTTGATAATATTCTATTGGTATTATCGGCGTCGTCGGCAGCGAAACAGAAGATTCTGGGTTCATCCTATCGTGATATAACGCTCGAATTTAGGTATTTTTGTCAATCTAATGAACGATAAGAGAAGAGAGAGAGAAGCGCGACGCGGGGGCTGCCACCACTTCACTATCCCGTAAAAAACAGTGTCCAGCAAAAAACCGCACGCAGGAAGCCGTGTGAACATTGCTATAGAAATGTAAGTGTCATTAAACGGGTTCCCGCTTTTTACTGGACGACGAATCCAGTTTCCGGTGACAAAACCTAACTGCACAAATCGACGGGATCAGCATTTTGCAGGATCCTGCATGCGGTTTGCTCGTGTGAACACTAGCATATAATCTCTTGTGCGATCAAACGGGATCCTGCCGTAACCGGGATCCTGCAAAAAACTGGACAGCCGTGTGAAAGGGCTGTCAGGGATGTTTAAAACCCAATGGCATAAAAACATATTTTTACAAGTACAGGTGAAGATTACCTAAAAAGGAAGCTCAACGGAGCCCCGCTTCGCGGGTCTCATATTTCTGCGTGCATGGTTTAAAGTAACCTAACACGAAGGGGATGGCGGGGTCTTTCAGACCCCTCCATACCCTTCGAACCTAACCTGTCCGTGTCGGGGTGCCCACAAGTCCCAAGCTCGCTTCGCTCGCTCTTGGATCCCAAGGTTATACAGGTTCTAACTAAGAGAGGATGATACGAAATTCAACCCCAAAAAGTTTGTATTGCGTACTGCGGTTGATAGTTAGGAGTCTTGAATTTTTAGGACCTAGTTGTTACCTAAGACGCTATATTGCGGGTTGATAGAATTTTTGTTGAATATAGATTTCGTTTTTCCAACAGTATCCCATATAGAGGGTGGCCGGGACTAGAAATTCACAAAGGCAAAGTTCGGAAATCACGCGGACGAAGTCGCGGGCGTAGTGCTAGTTCTTAATAATATTTATCCTTAAAACTAATCTATCCTTGTCGGGGTACCTTTTTTGTGTAAAAAATGATTCTAAATGGGGATGGCAACTCAAAGCTAACCGTAGATGGCGCTGCGATAGTTGGTCCCCACGTCTACCTTGTACAAAAAAACAAACAAGATTATTTGTTATAAAAATTGAGTATAAATACAAAACAATTATGGAAAATTATTCGTCCATGCAAGTACATATACTAAAAGAAGAATTAAGACGCCGCGGTGCATCTACAAGAGGAAAAAAGTGATTTAATTGAGTCGTAATACATTTGATTTTACCGTAATAAATCCACAATTACTTGTAGTTGAGGTTTCAATTTTTGAGTTTAGGTATGTTTTACCTGTCCTCTCCTTTATCAAGAATATAATGCTGCTTCTGACTTTCTATTTTGATAAAATATCAAAATGTTTTAAGTCAGTAATTTTAACCTTTTTTTCTATTTAGATTCGAGAAATATAACAATATATTTAATTTCTTAACACCACAACTATTACAAAACTCGTTCCAGGTGATAATTCTTCCGCCAGACGAACCATTTCATGATTTATGGAGCGATGCAATACTGGTACTTAACCTCCAAAAGAAAAGTAGTTACTGCTTATTACACAACATCTAGTCATTTTACATCAATAAATGGTTTTTTTTCTGAAAATTCCTTTAATTTTACAGTTCTTTGGGGACCAAACTGTCATTTTTCACTTTGACACTTGCTTTCCCCATTAGTTTAAAATAACTTTTCTTTCGGAAGTCAGTGGCAAAAGTAAATGAAATAAAAAATACAAAGACATCGACTTCTGAAAGAAAAGTAATCTAATAAAACTTTTACACGTACTTGTTCTTGAAGTCGGTACGGTACGGTACCTTTTCAAAAAGTTATTGACTTTTCATTCAAGATCGAACTCCTAAAAAAATATATCCGATCTTTCCAAAAATATGGACATAATATAGTACAGAAAAAATTACGAGTAACCAAATAACTCCAAACCTTATGTGCAGGGACTGAAAGCGGTTAAGGTTAAAGGTTAAGATACCTCAAAAATATAACGGTACCGATTCAAAATAGAGGTTGAGCTATACCGGTACCCATATAAATAAAGGTTAGGATAAATTGTTATTTAACCTTTATACGATTTCGGTAGCGAAAAACATGCGAGACGGCACGGCGCGGGTACAAGGGCGGGGGGTATCTAACGCGTTGCAACTTGACCTTGTGTTTGCTTGCTGTACAATTCTTATTTTAATACATGCGTGCGAGCGAGATAGCGCGGGGCAGGACGACGCGCGACCGGCGGTGGTGTAGGTAACGCATTAGTATTAGTACATGTGTTACACTGTATACAAATTATTTTTTCTCTTTCCCTGTATTTGTTTTGCTACCGACTGTGTGACGGGTAATACGTGTTAAAGTCGACCGCTGATAGTTCGTCAACGTAATAAGTATTATAAATAAACAAAATGGAAAGAAAGCGTAGAAACGCAGTTTACTTGGTAATTTCCCTATTTTTAAGACATAATTTATAAGTAGGTCGGTGTTTCTCAGTTCATTGTTCATAAGGTATATCCCTTATGAACAATGAAAATATAATCTACGAATAGGAGGCGCGCCGCCTGTCCCGCTAGGAAAGTCCCTACGTCGCCCATTATAAAATCAACATTAGAACCTCAGTTAGAACATACCTACCAGGTGAATGTGAAGCGTTCGATTAGGTACGCAAGATACAAATAAATGTTATCTATTGATCGTTTTTCTGTAAATATTTAATTTATTATGGCAAGTTTAGGTATAAAGATCTAGCCTAGAAAAGAAACATAGTCGAACTAATTTGAAATAATGCCCTAAACTAAAAAAAAAAAAAACAAAAAAAAACGGTTATTTAAACATTTTGAAAACTAAAATTGCTTGTTACTTTTTTATTTTTTTTATTACTTACAAAAGCTCTTTTTAAAACAACATATTATGTCTTTAATTTCATCACCATCATCATCATCTCAGCCATCGGACGTCCACTGCTGAACATAGGCCTGCCCTTTAGATTTCCACATAATTATACCAGTTGGAAGCGACCTGCATCCGGCGACCTTCATAAGGTCGTCTGTCCAGCTTGTTGGTAGACGTCCTACGCTGCGCTTGCTAGTCCGTGGTCTCCCCTCTAGTGCTTTTCGACACCATCGGCTACTGCTCTGCGAGCAATATGGCCTGCCCATTGCCACTTCAGCTTGCTAATCCGATGGCATATATCGGTGACTTTAGTTCGTCTACGGATCTTCTCATTTCGGATTCGATCACGTAGAACAACACCGAGCATAGCCCTCTCCATAGCTCGTTGAGCGACTTACAGCTTTGCGATGAGGCTGATAGTGAAAGACCACGTTTCGGTGCCGTAAGTCGTCACTGGTAACACACATTGGTTGAAGACTTTCGTCTTGAGGCACTAAGTTAACTGTCACGAAATATCAAACATTATTATGGATTAATATCTAATAGTTGGGGAGCCCAGGAAAGGATTTTTGCTGTGACTTCAGCGCGTGAGATTATTATAAGGGAGAATCCTTGCACCCTTTAATGTACCTGTACCAAGTTTCAACCCTTCATCTGGTGGGGTTTGTTTGGGACAACCCGTGTGAATAGTAAAAAAAAATCGATCCGCAGAAATACTCGAGCGCGTTTCATTTTTTTTTAAATTGAAGATAACACTGTAAAAATCATACCCACTAATAATCTGACGTTTTGCATGGGGCGATGTCGGTAGAATCGTGGAGTAAAGGTGAACTACCAGTAAGTTCGCAACTATCGGTCGTGATTTAATGTCCGCCATCTTCGATGGCGATCATTGTCAAAATGATCCGCCATTTATTGAATTAATTTGTTACAAAAATTGTGATAAATGAAGAACCGCTCTACTAATTTTGTGCAAATTTCACATGAACCATCTACTAAATAGTCCAAACAAAGCCTAAACATTTGGTTTGGATAGGTGAGCCCGTTCCTCAGTTATAAAATTACAACGAAAAGTGGCATTGATTTCGTGTTATGTGAGGATCATTTCATTGTATGGGCAACAGAAGTGTGAAAATAAATAGTAAATCTAATGAAGTACTGACTACTACAAATAAACTTCATGCTGTTAGAAGAAACATTACTGTACTTTTGACCAACTTCTTCTGTCCAGATATTTTCCTTCCCATACAATGAAATAATCCTCACATAACACGAAATCAAATAACATCATAAAAAATATAAGTAAGTAATTTTGTCATTCATACAATTTGTATGAAAAAATATTTTGCATTTGACCAACTTCCGCCGTTCCGATTATTTTCTTCCCATACAATGAAATGATCTTTACATGAAACAGAGTCGAACGGCATTAAAAATAAAGGCCAATAACACTAATTTCTGTGGACAGCTCACACTTGATGAAAAAATAAAAAATGCTTAAATAGTCAACATTAGTGATGTTGCGAATGTCTGGTTTATGACATTCGCGAATGCGAATATTCAATTTCAATATTCGCGATTGCGAATGCGAATATTGACTTTTCTATAAAACGCACGCAAAATGATAGATAGGTTTGATATTTCATGTCAGACATTGAAGTTTAAACCAAACATTGGCAAGGTCTATAATATTTGAATTAATATCACGACTTATAAAAACAATAATTTTTTTTTTATTGTTTTTCTCTTTATTCTCATACACACATCAACACAGTCTAGGGATATTTTTAAAAAGGCGAATTACTATCTATGTGTTAATTATTTAAATGTCATTTTTTAATAATGGTTAAGGTATAAATATTTCAGGATTTTATGGAAAAAAAATGAAGCATAGACGGAAACCGTATATGAATGAACTTTTAATTTGTGAGTAAAAACTGAAAAAAATAAAAAAAAATCATTTAATTTGTGTTTATAAACTTAAAGCTAGTAGTCTGAGAAAGCGCCCATGATGTTCATAACACATCGACAACGATTCGGCATGCTCAGAACAAGGTTGTCAATGTCTTGCTGCGGAATATTGTTCCATGTCCTTCTGAGGTGCGCAAAAAGTTGATCTTCTGTAGCCAGATTTTCAGGAACTTCCTTCAGAGCTCTTCTTTGCAGCACGGCGATTGAGCAGGCCAGTCTAAGGCCCTTACATTATGTGTAGGTAACCAAGCTGCTACCGTTCTCGCCGTGTCCCGGGCACACACGGCGAGAACGGTAGCAGCTTGGTTACATACACATAATGTTAGGGCCTTTGTGTTCTGTGGGGCAAGATTACGGGCCCCAGCACCTGCTGGACGTATCGTTCTGCCGTCATATTGCCCCGCACCCAAACGAGATCCGTCCGTCCTCCAAGACGAATTCCTGCCCAAACCATAATTGGTCCTCCTTGGTATGGGTGAACTTCCTGAGGGTTCTGGAGACGGCTCCATCGTCCAGGAACTCGCCAAACACGCGTCCTTCGTGAATCTGGATGGAAGCCGAACCTGGATTCATCCGTGAACAGCACATTGGACCATTGCTCATGGCCCCAGTCCACGTGGTTCCGCACCCATTCTAATCGTCGTCCACGATTACCTCTCCATAAAGGTGGGATCCGGAGTGGTCTACGAGAGCGTAGATTCCTTTCATGCAGTCGCCTTCTTACAGTTTGGTCACTCACAAGCACTTGGTGTTCCACTCGCAGCCTTTGGACCTATTGAGTCGCCGTTGCATTTGGTTGTGCTCGCGCAGTAATTTGCAAAATCGGTCTTGTCTGGGGGTAGTGATGCGACTTGGCCCCCGGTGCCTTTCCGCTACTTCACCTGTGGTACGATAGCGTGTCCACAATCTTGAAATTACATTTTGATGGGTCCCTATGGCCTCAGCAGCATTACGCTGAACTGATCCAGCTTCCAGCATTCCCACAGCTCGTAACATCTCCGCCCTCGTCAAATGTCGGCGTTGCATGGCTACAATACCTCAATTTTAACTTTATCTTTCGTTTAAAAATAAAAAGGATTTTTGTTGCGATTCTGTTAATATTTTAATACAACCGGCATATATAATATTATATAGGAAATAGTTCAATATAGGTGTCTTCTTCCATTACATGCAGTTTTCATATTCAAATCATAGTGATAAATTAAAAAATAGTGTTTTAAAAATACTCGCAAACATTCGCATCGATTTATGCGGATGCGAATGCGAATATCAAAAAACTTGCGAATATTTGCGAATGCGAATATTCGTAACATCACTAGTCAACATCATAAAAGAGCTAAAGTTTCCTAAGAAAGTTTTCCCGTATCTCTTATGGATTCGGATTTCCCCCTTTTGGCCAATTTAAAAGAAACACCCAGTATACAGGGTGAATTTTTCAACTGGGCGTGGATGGCTATCTCCGAAACTATGAGGAATATCGAAAAACGTTTAAAGGTGTCTCGAGGCCGATTTTGACGAAAACTAAAACTGCATTATTAGATTTTCGAAAAATCGATAATCCTGGCCAGGAATCGAACCCGTTGATTTTGGAAAAAAATCACGCCCTGTATTATTACACCATTTGATAGTGTTGCTAACAAGGATCAAATTCTGGAAAGTAACCATATACGACAAACTTAAGGGAATAGTTATTTTTTATAAAATTGCGTTTTTCTATGTCACTTTACTCCGACTGAGCCATATTCATTCAAAATTATAAAATTTCATTGTTTTCAATGTTAAACTGGATTTGACGCCTCAATAATCCTACTGCATTCAGCAATAATAAATGATTGAGTTGAGTAAAAATAGCAATGTTTCTAAGAAGAAATGGTTAACTTATGTTTCGAATTAAGTCATTGCTTTGAAGATTGATCAGTTTTTTTTAATTATACCTTTTCCTTAAGTTTGCCGTTTATGATTACTTCACAGAATTTTATCCTTAGCAGCAACACTATCGAATAGCTTCATACTATAGGGTGTGATTTTTTTTCAAAATCAGCGGGTTCGATTCCTGGCTAAGATGATTGATTTTTCTAAAATCCAATTTTGCAGTTTTAGTTTTCGTCAAAATCGGCCTAGAGACTCCTTTCAACGTGTTTTGACATTCCTCATAGTTTCGGAAATAGCCATCCACGCCCAGTTGAAAAATTCACCCTGTATAGATAAATAAATTTCAGGACTGACCACTGACCTTGGCGCCCATTTAGATTTTACTTATTTTGTCCGTGAAGTCACCAACCAACTAACCATAAATCGTAATTGAACTTGGCTCTCATTCCACATTTATGTTTTTGATGGGATTTTAATGATGTAGATGGTTTTCTATTCGTAATTAATTCATTTTATTTTATACATTTTTTATACGTGAATGCAGTTATATTGTTTATAAATTTCCTTTAAGATGCTCTTTTTTTTTACAGATAGAAATATGAATTAATGCTTTGTGCCACATCCAAATCGTCAGACATTTTAATACGACACTTTTCAGGGTTTACTTTACAATTTTACATACACCTTGAATATCTGACGAGCTCGAGTAACTTTTTTTTTTGATTTTCAACCGCTTGCCACGGACAGCCCCCTCGAGTTAATCGTCAGATTAATATGTATTAGTTATCAGAATTATAAAGCGCGTTTACACTATAAATATCTGACGCGCTCGAGTACTTCTGTACAACTGTTTTTTTTTTACAGTTTCAAAACTGTTACACGCTCTCTCCCCCCCCCCACTAAAACAGAAAACTTGTCAGAAACTTTTTTCTTTTCAGAAAATAATCTTTCGAATCCAATAGGTCGCCATGACTCTCGAGTAACTGCAAATTGAGCATCCTCGGCTCCCCTACTATAAGTGGTCGCTTGCAAAACGCACGTGCGGTCTAAGCAGCGGGCAAGCTACTTGGACCCCGCTGACGCGCGCGATAATATCAAACACGTGAGATATCTGCGTGTGTTCAAGTCAAACAAGCGGGAAGTGCGCGATTCACTCTCGACGTTAGGTAGGTAAGTTTAATCTGTCTGAACTTGTCGCTCGCACAAACGCCTGGCGGCTAAAGAGACACACACAAACACCTCGCGCCTTTGATACTGCCGCTAGCGCGCCGCGCACGTCAGACGTCAGCTTGCCCGCTACCGTGCGTTTCGTACGTGAACACTTGGATATTACGCCATATTATTATGTTTGTTATTTCGTGACCGCGCCCATCATTGCGCTTGCTAGCCCGCGAGTCAACGTCAACGCACTTAGAATGATAGACGATAAAAATATTACTCAACTGGGAGTTAATTTGTACAAAGCAGAAAAAAATAATGCAGCTCATTCAGCTCATTTTCCATTCTTATTTCAGACGCATAGTAGTAATTAGTACATACCTACCAATAAATACAAAACAAGAAGCGAGCAAGTCTAAACAATTTTCGAATTTAAAAATGATAGTAGATGGTAACCGTAAAACAATATTATAAAAAAATATAACAAAGGACATAACGTTAGAATGTTAGATCGATCCTAAATAAATGCGTATAAAATAATAAGTACGCGACTGCCGCCGCCCCGCGCCCCACGCCGTGAGGCAGATAGCCCGCGTAAGTACAAATTGCGTGATTCAACAATCGCGAACGACAGAGACAGATAGAGTGGTGAGGCGGTATATCAAAGAAAACCCTTATTTAAAAAGGTTAAGGTAACGGTACCGATATTATTATAAAGGTTATGGTACCGCTACCGAAATATACCGGTATAAATATTGTACCTTAAAATTCGGCTACTTCAAAAAATAACGGTACCGTTATATATCGGTTATCGTTATTTAACGGTATGACGTCATACCGAAATTTAAAGGTACCTTTATTTTTGGGTAATTCAGTCCCTGCTTATGTGTATCGCGCGGTAACGAAACCATAGCGAGATCTAATTCGACGACAACGCCATCTATCGAGCTAGTGGACAACTTTGACCTGAGTCGGAAACAATAGCAGATTAGCAGTTAATCAATACGCGCCGGTTTCGCACATTTGCAATCTACATATTTGGTGGAAAAGCATGTTGTTAATAAAAACTTAATCCACAAAAAATTTTAACTTCTTCAATAACAAAGAGATTTAAAAGAACCTATATAGTTTAATGTCTTTGTTCAATAATAACTACAAAACTTATCTTTCGGAAGTGCTTTGTTTTTATTTCATTGACTATATTGACACCGACTTCGGGAAGAAAAGTTATTTTAAAATTATTAACCGACTTCTAATAAAAACTTTTTCCAAAAATATGTAACCGCCTTCAAAAACAACCACAAAAAAAAATAACCTACAAAACCTTTTTTTCGGAAGTCGGTACCTTTGTTTATTAATTTTCTTTCTACTCTTTTTAGTTTAAATTTTCAACCATATTTCTTGTAAAAGAAAAGTAGATATTATCTTCTCCAAAAGAAAAGTAGATATTATTTTGGAAAGTGTATTCGATTGTTTAGTTATAGTATAATCATAGAATTTCATTAATTAACTCAACTAACGGCCTGTCTCGGCTTCGCAAGGCTGGATATTTGTTTATTATATAGCTTTTTCTTAGTATTAATCAATGTATTAATACAATTTTTGTTCTCACAGCAGTCACAGCAGCTACCCATTACTTCTTGATAGTGTGAATTGTTGGAAATTTGTATGTTCCATCATTTTTACAGCTTATTCCACAACATGTCATTTTACATCAATAAATCGTTTTTTTTTCTGAAAATTCCTTTGATTTGACAGTTCTTTGGGGACCAAACTGTCACTTTTCACTTTGACACTTGCCTTCCCCATTATGTGCATGTATACATTTCATTGCACGTGACTGTACTTCAAAAATCTTTATCTTTTCTTTACATCTTTATCTTTACATATAATAAAATCGTAGAGATGTCATTCCTGTACATTGAATATTTTTTTCTTTTTGTATTTTTTTCGAGATAAGGGATCGATTCTGATGCCAGATCAACTTTTATTTTTTTTCGAAATTTTTTATGTTTTTTTGATTTGATCTATCTCCGAAACCACTGTAAAGTTGTCGATCAAATTTTCCTCAAATATTCCTAATAATATGCTTCTGTTTATGTGCTATGTATTATTACGCTATTTTTCCTGGGAGATAAGCAATTTTGAATTTTGTTGTTTTCAGATGTTTGTTGATAGTTGGAAGCTAAACCACTGGATATTATTTAGTCAATTTTTCCTCAAATATTCCTTAAACTGCTCTTCTATTAATAGGATATGTATAATTACGCTATTCCCCTTGGGGGATTAGCAATTTTATAATATGTTGATTTTCAGTCATTGTTGGCATTTGTACAAGAACCGCTATTTGAATATCACTGTCAGCGTACTAGCCAGTCCGGTCGGTAACCTGCTTGACTTTCGTGCAAGGGGTCTCTGGATCAAATCTCGCAGTTTTTTATTTCTCTTTTTGAGTTTTTTTTTATTTGTCCTGAGAGTTTTAAATAATTTAAAAAAAAATGTGCATAGTTTTGTTTCAATATTATTCGCGATTTTAAAGAATTACTATTTTTTTTCAATACTTCTCTAGGATATAAATCTACACCGATTTAAATTGTAGGTAGTAAGTTGGATATTTTTTTAAATTGCAATTGTTTCGAGGTGTGGAATTTTAAAGATTAGAAAAAAATCAGGGTTTCTATAATTTGTGTTTATTTATGTGTTGAATTGGTGCTCAAACCAGTGCATAGATTCTGTTTTAAACGACGACAAGTTGTACTCATCGAGTCAGATAATTAGTTATTTTTTAGGTATCACGCGGTATGCTAAAGGGAGAAGAGCAATGCTATCGTACGTTCAATTTGCAGCGATACTGTAAATCGACCCAAAAATGATAGTCTAATGTTTAAAATAAACACGGTTCTTTGAAATTAATGTCGCTCAAATAAGGACGTTTCCTATGCAAACTATGTACCTAGATATAACATTATTAGTTTATATAGACATCAATCGTCCCAAAATTTAGCATATAAACGTTGTCAGGAGTATAGACACGAATATAAGGTATCTTACATTCCGAATAACAGAAGAGAGCTGTTTCCGAGAAAACAATTACGTTCATATTCCAGATGGCGCCACACGATCCGTATTGTTTCTCAAATTCTAAAATGACGCAAGCGAAGCCGCGGGCAAACACTAGTATGGTAATAAAAGCGTGGCTTATTAACTCGAAATAAAGGGAATAGAAGCGGGATAGTAAGCCAAGCTCGACATTGGGGTAATAGAAGCGAGACAAGGTTTTCGACTCGACATAACGGGACTCGACGTAAAGGGAACAAATCGATTTAAATATATGGGCGTTGCAACTAGTTCGCATCCGAATTTTTGAAAACTAACATGTTGCTCTTCCAGTATGTAATAGACTCAAAATACAGTAGATTTATTGATATTGTCAGCAGCGTAATATTAGGCTGTTGGAAAGAGACAGAACTACAGAAGTCTTCTAGCGCCATCTCTGGCCACTTCTGCTGTGTCAGGTACTATAGAGCCTATACTTTTATGTACAGACGCCAGCAAATCAAGCTACCACAATCTGTCAGATTTCTTTAATAGAATTTCAACCTTATCACAAGAGTAGAAGGTTAATGTTTGAGTGGTAAAATCTGACAGATTCGGGTAGGTTGACGTGCTGGCGTCTGTACAACCGCTATAGCAGGCATCAATCGTTTTCCATCAATCATATTGTGGTTAGTTTTATATCTCAGAACATTTTAAATTATCTACAATAAGTTTATTTAACAATTATAACAACAGCAGCAGCAGTAAATCTATAGGTAGATACCTCAAGATACTACAAAAAAGTAGGTACCTAGGTATGTATATCTATTTGATAGGTATTTAGGGTATTTAGTGTATAATTGCAAGATTTGGTAAAAAACAAAATACCGACCGAGTTGAGAACTTCCTCCTTTTTTGAAGTCGGTCAAAAAACAAGGATATTTAATCAAAATCTACCACATTAATGTATTTTGTGACATAAATGTATCAATACCGATTACGAAATAAATAAAAAAAAAAATTATAGGTAAGTATGCGACATTTTCTATCATGGTGAGAATTGATAGCAGCAACTATTTCTGACCAAGTGCCAAGTTTTCCCAAACAGCCTATTGACAAATAAGTTATTTTTAACAATACCTAACCTACTTAGTCAGCAATTAATTTTATAAATTAATGCTTTATTTGGTTTAGTTTATCCAACAATGCAGTAATTCTGCATGCTTTCAATACAATCTCACATCACACCCTATCATCTACCTACTTTTATCTAAGTTTATCATTAGTTACATATAATGACGCCAAAACACATAATCCTATCCCAATACGTCTTTGATCATTTTCAAGTTTACAAAATAAAATGTTCAGTTTCCATTGGGAAAATATGTCAGATTGAAGTAGGCCGAATACTGACGTCTTTTTTTTTCTTTTTCTTTATAGCCTATCTGTGTCCCACTGCTGGGCAAAGGCCTATAATACGGACGTCTATAATTTAATAAATAATTTAGGGCTAGTTTGTCTAGTGTTGAGAAAAATATTAGTAAATATGCTATAATCTATTGCATTTTAACAAATAGTTAACTCTAACTGGCTGTTAGACCCCATTTGCACGAGCGCTTTTTTGCCGGCGCATAGTGCAGTCCCACTGGCGAAACTGAAAAATATATAGTCAGATTTAGAACTAAGAGAGAAAAAGTGATTTCAACATAATATTTGAATGTTTTCGCCAGTGTGAATGCACAGTAAGTTATGCTAGTTTCTTAACATGTTGAAAGAAATGGTCATTGAACATAATTGGACCCTTTCTGAACCATTCCTCATCATCTAGACGCCAGTGGTAGAAGGAGAAGTCAGGGAAAAAGAACTTGATTTCCCTTTCAGCTGAGTCTTGAGAATCTGAAATTACAAAGTATTTTGTTTTACAAAATGCCACAAGAAGCATACAGCTTCAGCTACAGTAAAGTTATCAAAGATTTTCTTAGGATAGAAAAATTTAATACGCGGGCAGGATTCTAACCTGCAGCCTTTGGATTCAGTACATCCGAAGCTCATTTCCAACCAAACCACCGAGGATCTTACCTGCCGCGGCGAATTCTTCCTTCCATTTCTAACGTCTCATGGTGACGTTCAGTTAAGTTATTACATCAAGTTAAGATTAATAAATGTATACAATACTAGCACTTCCCCCGCGACTTCGTCCGCGCTTATTAGAGCTTTGCTTATGTGAATTTCTTCTCCGGCCACCCTCTTTAAGCAATACTTTCAGAAAATCTAAATCAATATGCAGCAAAATTCTATTCTCTCTCATTCGACCACAAATATCCATTTTTTTACGCAACACTCCAGCTTAATAAGCTCCTACATCCATTAAAGCTATACCCCTGGGATAATTTGAGACTCGTAGCACTTGTAGTAACGAAGTTTCATACAAACTCTGAAGCTAAAAACTACCCCTTAGGGGGGGAATTTCCCCACAATTTCACCACATCCCGTCTAAGTGAGTTCCTACTTCTTTAAAAGAACCCCCTTTCAAAAGAGACATCTATCTTTCAAACAACAGAAACAACCCCTTTGGGGTCCAATTTCACAAATCTACCTACATCCTAAAAATAGCTCCCGCTCAAAAATTGAGACTCCCAGCATTTGTCGTAAAGAAGTTTCATACAAACTACTAACACAAAAAAAAAACTCTGGGTTGATTTATCCAAAACTCGTCTGAGGTAGAATCTACGTCCTAAAAACCGATAAGCAAAATTTTAAACTTATCAAGAATGAAGTCCCGTCTTAGTGAGCATTTATTCCCTAAAAACCTCTATACATATTTTGACAGTCCCAACACTTGAAATAACGAAGTTACATTCATACTAACAACCATAAAAACATCCCCTTACGGATAGAATTTCAGAAAATCCCGCATGGGCAGTAACTACGTCTTATGAATCCCTATGTAGAGACTCCTATCTATCAACCCCAAAAACAACCCCTTAGGTGTCGAATCTCGCACAATCCAATCTTATTGAGCACCAACGTTGTTAAAAAACCCCATGCGAATTTTTAAACCTCTAGCACTTATAGTAACGAAAGTTTCATACAAACTATCAACACCAAAAACAACCCCTTAGGGGTCGAATTAATTACGTACGTCTTAAAAAGTACCCCCAAGCTAAATTGATACTCCTCGTTCTTGTAGTAACAAAGTTTCATACAAATTGATATATCGAATCGATCGATCGTTGTTAGGTCGAATTTCACAAATTCTCGTCTTAAGTAGCACTACATCATAAAAAGAACCCTAATTCAACATTTTAAACTCCTAATACTTGTAATAACAAAGTTTCAAACAAACTATCAACCCCAAAAACAGCCCTTTAGAAGTTAAATTTAACTAAGTCCTGTCATAGTGAGCACCTACGTCCTTCAACGAATCCCCATGCAAAATTTGAAACCTTTATGTAACAACATCAAAAACAACTCCTTAGAGTTTGAATTTCGAATCACCCCGTCATAGTGAGCATCTATAGAATTCCTAATAACAAACCTCATGCAAAATTTGAAACTTCTAGCACTTCTAGTAACGAAAGTTTCATACAAACTATCAACCCTAAGAACAAACCCCTTAGGAGTGGAATTTTGCAAAATCCTTTCTTGGCGAGCACCTAACTCCTAAAAAGAACGTCTTTGCAAAATTTTAAACCTGTATCTATTAACATTAAAAACAACCCCTTAGGGTTTGAATTTCGAATCACCCCCACATAGTAAGCATCTAAGTGCTAAAAACAACCCCTTTATGCAAAATTTGAAACATCTAGTACTTGTAGTTACAAAGTCACATACAACCTCTCAACTCCAAAAACAACCCCTTAGGGGTAAAATTTCGCAAAATCCCATCTTAGTGAGCATCTACGTCCTTAAAAGAATCCCAATGCAAAATTTATACCTGTATCTATCAACATCAAAAACAACCCCTTAGGGTTCGAATTTCGAATCACCCCGTCATAGTAAGCATCGAAGTCATAAAAATAAACCCCCATGCAAAATTTGAGATTTCTAGCACTTGTAGTAACAAAGTTACATGCAACCTATCAACCCCAAAAATAACCCCATAGGGGTGAAATTTCGCAAAATATCGTCTTAGTGAGCACCTACGTCCTTTAAAGAATCCCCATGCAAAATTTTAAACCTGTATCTATCAACATCACAAACAACCCCTTAGGGTTCGAATTTCGAATCACCCCGTCATAGTGAGCATCTAAGTCCTAAAAACGACCCCTATGAAAAATTTGACACTCCTAGCACGTGTAATAACGAAGTTTCAAACAAACTTTCAACAGCAAAAACAACCCCTTAGGGGTCGAATTTCGAAAAACCCTTTTTTTAAATAGCACCGGGGTCTTAAAAAGAACCCACATGCAAGATTGGAAACTCCTAGTACGTGAAGCAAAAAAGTTTCATTCAAACTGTCAACCCCAAAAACAACCCCTTAGGGGCGTAATATCGCAAAATCCGTTCTTAGCGGGTACCTACGTCCTAAAAAGAACCCCTATGCAAAATTTTAAACCCCTAACACTGGTAGTTTCCGAGATTTCGTGTCCTATGAGTGAGTGACCTTTTGCTTTTATATATATACATAGATACAGGCAATGTTTGGCCTATCTACAGTTTCTCACAATAATTCTACACCTTGCATCACCCTTGAATTAGACTCTACTTTGCATAATGATTTATAGAAAATGTAACTTTACCTGATCCATGTGCCACATTTCTAGTATCTGATATGCCAAACATGCCTCTCAAACAGTATGGGTCCTGGAACTGTCCCTTGTACACACTAGTAGGTCCTAGGAGCCGCCTCCACAGCTGGATGGCATTGACATGGCCCAGCACATGCAGGTCTATGCAGCCACTGAAATGTACCATGACAACATATTTTAAAAGTTATAATTTTTGTTTTTTTTTTTATTATCTTGTCCCACGCTAGGAATATCTCCTGTATCATGGGCGCATCTACTTTTTTTTGCATAATTATGCTCACATACACAAATGCCCAAACCCAGAACAACCCATAGATAGATCTAACAAATATTTGCTCTGAGCAGGAATCAGTCTAATCACTCAGGCAGTGCACCAATTGTGCTGTCATAATTGTCTGGTATTTATTTGGTACAGAAAGTGAGAGGTAACCAGGAAGTTTAAACTGCCTTATTTTCTATCTGCTGAGACATAGGTAAGGTAAACTTTAGTCTATTGTGGCCTAAAGGCCCAATGCAGGTAGATGTTCAAACAGTACAGGCTGATTAATAAGGTTGAGATCATGCTTGTATTCAAGTGCCAGACAGAGAGATATCTAGAGAGTGAGTGCCCCAGCCCCAAACACAAATCCAATCTACGGGCCTCCACTGACAACTCCTCTATCAACAGAATTTTTATTTGCTCACTGAGGGAATCAATATTTTTTTCCACATAGAAAACTTCTTTAAGTGCGTATGCCAACATTAACCCTTAACCACCTGACGTCGGTCTCAGAGACTCTGGCGATTTTATTTTCAAAATAAATCTGTTGCTATGCGCACGGTGCAACCGTGCATCCTTATACTTTTTCCCCTTCCCCGGCAGTATGCGCCACAAGCTTGGCAGCTCCAGACTTGCGCACAGATTTGAATTATAGGTAATTATATTTTGTGTGCGGTCTGAGTGACCGACGTCAGGTTGTTATGTTATTATTACTACATAGTATTTATTTTATTGTCGGCTCATAATGGCTGAAACAAATATATTATGATGGCTACAGACTCTGAAAATCATCTCAGTGTACCAGAACTTCGTTATTGATGGCAACTGTCAGTCAGATTCAGAAGCTAATGGTGACGAGGCTAAATTTTACCGAAAAACAAATCTGACAATCATCATAAAATTTGAAAAAAGGAAGACATGTTCAACATGCGACCCTAAAAAGAACCGTTAAACAGCTTTGTTTCGTATGTAAAATCCAATTTACATTGAATGTTGCCAAAAAATGTGCCTTGATTGTCACCGCAACATGTAAAACTTTCCACTTTGTGATTTTATAATAATTGTGTCTTGATTAAGCCAAAAATAATTTTAAACTCAAGATAATATGTTCGACTAATAGTAAATAGGTATATTACAATATGTAGTACATAAAATTCCTATTCAGATCTCATATATCAAAAGTTCCTTCTTTTTTCTAAAATTTCATGTGTTTATTTTATGTCTCGATTTAGTATATGTAAATCAAGACTTTTAATTGTTTAAAAACTTAAAATTTATAAAAAATATAATAAAGATATATATTTGACTTTCATTTAAAAAAATATATAAATAAAAAATAATTAAACAAAGGAAATACGCAAGCGGTCTCTGTGACCAACGTCAGGTGGTAGTGTAACTGAAAAACACGTCTGGTGGCTAAGGGTTAACTTTTAACTGCCAAACATGTTACAGTCCAACTCCTGTAGAAGTGTATAATACTATTGATCATACACCATCAATAATAACCATAAGCATAACATTAAAGCTGGTAAGTAGAACAATCTTGATTTATGTATGAACTAGGATAGGCAACAAGGGTTAACTAATTTTGAGCCTTGAATAGGCAATTTCTGTTTTCAGTTTCTTTTTAATTGTAACATTTGTAACATAAAAATACTCACCTAGACATAAAGGTAGTAAGGCGGTTATAAAAGAATTTGCCTACATGTTCCTGATAAAATCGACAAGCTGTGTCTGTGTCTAAAGTAAGCCTTTTCGTTTTCACAACAACGAAGTTAGTTTTCAAAATATTTCTGATGAAAGATCGCACTACAGGGTTCGATACCGCATGCGGTTTAATTATAGCAAGCGTTAGTTCCAGCTTCTGCATTTCGTGATTTTACTATGTTTTCAGTTTAAGTCATAACTTTTGTAATTAAAAATTATGTAAATATCACTTGTTCAGTTTCCTGCTGTTTATCTTTCTCAATCAAAAAAAAATGTTAATCAAAACTGTCAAATGTCAATGTCATAAACATATGTTAATGGTGAACGCACATTGAGCCGCACCGCAGTCTCCGCAGTCCCCGCATTTCGAATTCTTTGTATGAAATTCTATGAAACCTCGCACACTGAGCCGCACCGCAGTCTCCGCAGTCGCCGCACGCATTTGAGACGACCGAATTCCCCAGCCGCAGCTGATGACGTCACCAACGTCGGCCCGCACGCAGCGGACGCTGCGGCTAGCGCAGTGCGGATGACGTCATCCGCATTTTTTGTCTGCCTCGTCGTCTGTAACTTTTATTGGAATTTCATAATCTTTGCAGTATTTTTCTTCAATTCTTAAAAACTACAGCTTATGTATCAATAAAAGTTCTCCTGACAATTAAATGAAGTAAAAATAATATACTTCGTAACGTTTCAATAGCTTTGTTTAAGTGATAGCATTTTAATAACTGTAAGTAAATTCTACTAAACAACTAGAAAAAAACCCCAGCCACTAAAAGCAATATTACGCTACTAAAAGAGGAGTCAAAACCAACAATTTTAATTAGTGAAAAATCCACTAATGGTGAACGCACATTGAGCCGCACCGCAGTCTCCGCAGTCCCCGCATTTCGAATTCTTTGTATGAAATTCTATGAAACCTCGCACACTGAGCCGCACCGCAGTCTCCGCAGTCGCCGCACGCATTTGAGACGACCGAATTCCCCAGCCGCAGCTGATGACGTCACCAACGTCGGCCCGCACGCAGCGGACGCTGCGGCTAGCGCGGTGCGGATGACGTCATCCGCATTTTTTGTCTGCCTCGTCGTCTGTAACTTTTATTGTAATTTCATAATCTTTGCAGTATTTTTCTTCAATTCTTAAAAACTACAGCTTATGTATCAATAAAAGTTCTCCTGACAATTAAATGAAGTAAAAATAATATACTTCGTAACGTTTCAATAGCTTTGTTTAAGTGATAGCATTTTAATAACTGTAAGTAAATTCTACTAAACAACTAGAAAAAAGCCCCAGCCACTAAAAGCAATATTACGCTACTAAAAGAGGAGTCAAAACCAACAATTTTAATTAGTGAAAAATCCACTAAGTTGGCAACACTACAAAATGCGTGCGGTGACTGCGGAGACTGCGGTGCGGCTCAGTGTGCGAGGCCATTAACAAAATGCGATGAGTGCGGGTACTGCGGAGACTGCGTGCGGCTCAATGTGCGTTCACCTTAAGTTGGCAACACTACAAAATGCGTGCGGCGACTGCGGAGACTGCGGTGCGGCTCAGTGTGCGAGGCCATTAACAAAATGCGATGAGTGCGGGTACTGCGGAGACTGCGTGCGGCTCAATGTGCGTTCACCTTAACGATGCTGCCAGCCTCACTCATGGACCTAAAAAAAAAGGCGGACGGAACTTCACTGTGCCAATATAAAAGCATCTTTATAACCATTTATTACCTGAAAACTATACAAATCATAGACTAGCGTCACAACAATAACATTGTAGGTTATAAATTAATTAAAAGTATTTTTATTTCTATTAAAACTTAGAAAAATGCCTGAAATAGAAGCAAAACGGAAGGCGGACGATATGTCCGTAGTCCCATCTAAACGTACACGTACCGAGATTTCTGTTGTCGGCACCCGAGAGAAAGCTGTAGTCACCTCATCTGTAAGTAGTTGTTTCCAGTACTTATTCTTCATTTATTTCCTCGGAATTTGTGGAGTAAACAAGTTCATTCTTCCAGGTGCCTCGTACTTCAAATCTGTATGCACCTATAATGTTATTGGAAGGCCATCAGGGTGAGGTCTTCACGTCCAAATTCCACCCTGAAGGTAAACATTTGGCTTCTGGAGGCTTTGACCGACAAATATGTAAGTTTATTTAGTTTTTCATTGGTTTTTACAAAACTAGCAAATACGCTGCTTGGTCCATAAACTATATCAATTTTATTATTTCATTATCACAGACCCAGCATGTTGGTAATAATTTAATAATGATCTTTAAAGGCAGTATGCCTATTTTCTATACTAAAATATCATTACAATCATAATTTTTCATATTTTCAGTTTTGTGGAATGTTTATGGCCAATGTGAGAATGTGATGGTGATGAAGGGGCACACGGGTGCGGTGATGGAGCTTTGTTTCTCTCCGGACGGTGCCCATCTGTACTCCTGTGCAACAGACAACACAGTGGCTGTGTGGGATGTGCCAACCGGCACCAGGATAAAAAAACTCAAAGGGCATGCTAGCTTTGTTAATTCTGTCTCAGGTATGATCATCAACAACTCTACTTAATGTTGCCCCACATTAGGAATTTCTTTCTGTAATTATCACTTTATTATCTTACCTTTGTAAATGCCTTTGTAAATGTATATTCATTTATTTAAAGTTTTGCTATACCAATCATATTTTATAAGATACTTATAAAGAAACTATAAATATGACTTTTGAGGAAAGCAAAATGTTGACTGCAATCAATAACAAAAGCTGTGTATTTTGATTACAAACATAATCATCATCTGCCTAGCCTTTTCCCAACTATATTGGGGTCGGCTTCCAGTCGAACCAGATTCAGCTGGATATCAGTATTTTACATGGAGTGACTGCCTGTCGGACCTCCACAACCCATGGACATGTAACTGGGTAATATGATACCCCATGGTAAGACTAATAATAATTACAAACATAATAAGAAAGACAATCCATCTAAATGATTCTAATAATAAAGTACTATGTTGCAGGTGCAAGAAGAGGTCCTGAACTACTAGTTTCAGCTTCAGATGACAACACTATCAAACTATGGGATGCCAGGAAGCGCAACCCCATAGCATCCTTCGACAGTGGCTACCCTGTCACATCAGTCTTGTTCAATGACACCGCTGAGAAGATCATCTCAGGTGGCATAGACAATGTTGTCAAAGTGTGGGACATTAGGAACAATCAGATTTCTTACAAGATTAAGGGACATACGGATACAATTACAGGTAAGGGATAAAGAAACTGTGTAAAACAATTCTACTCTTTATAACAACATCTTGATCCAATCAATATTGGCATAGGGAATAAAGTTGAAAAACTGCTGAGCGTTAGAGATCAAACTGCACGAAAACACTCTGTAATATTTATTAGAATTTTGATATTACATTCAAGAATATAAAGTTGAAAATCTTTTAGACTGTACTGAGCGTTTATGTTTATTGTTTGTTATTGATCGCCAATTGTCTATGCCTCCAAAAAATAATATACAAATGGTACAAAGCAACACTCGACAGTAATTTTGTTATATCTTGTGCACTTTTCTTCAGGCATGGCGTTATCGTATGACGGCTCGTACCTCCTCTCGAACTCGATGGACAACACTCTGCGGATATGGGACGTGCGACCTTTCGCGCCCTCTGAACGCTGTGTCAAGCTTATGTCTGGACATCAACATAACTTTGAGAAGAACCTGCTGCGGTGCGCGTGGTCACATGATGGATCCAAGGTTTGTTTTATTATACACTAGCTGTTCCTCACGTTTCCATCTTCTGTTTGGCTCCTATTGGTCGTAGTGTGACGTTATATAGCCTAACTATAGCTTTCCTCGATAATAGACTATCTGTCACAAAAATTATAATTGAAACCAGTACTTTCTGAGATTATCATCTTCAGCTTTATAAAATTAGTACGTATAAAGTATAAATAAGAGTACAAGTAACTGAATTATGCCGGGTCCAGACTGGTGTAACGCGTAATGTAGAAATCGCGTTACGTTACGCGGCGGATTACATTACGCGTTACACCAGTCTGAACCCGGCTTTATCCATTTGAGTGAAACTGTATTGATTATTTCAGGGTAGGTAATCTAGAGTCGTTTGGCTATTATAATTATGGTAACAGTGTGTAAACAAAAAAGCGCAGTATTTGAATACCAGTTTGCCCCACCAGTGGAATAAGGGTCGTAGCACACTTATCAAAACGGAAAGGGATCGTAACCGCCTCGCCTCTCCCCTCGGCGTCAAACAGTCGTCCACAGTAACCACGTAACCTAAGCGGATCAGAAGCTCCGCCCCATCCACTCAGCTACGGATAGGCGACGCGCGACGACGCGGCGACGCCGCGCTTACGGCTCGTCGACGGCTGGTTGACGGCTAGACGTTGTTAGTTTTTATTCGTATTTTGGTTTAAAATAAAATGAATAACACTTTTTTTACGAGTGTACATGCGCGAACGTTCGCAAAGGCTAACTTTACGGTCGCCTCTCTCGTACAGCACTTGCGGCAACGCAGCCGCGGGCGGTGGGTGGACGAAGATTCGAAAGCTAGCGTACGGACAGCCGTAAGCGAGGGTACGGAAAGAAAGCCGACCACTAGTTGACCGCGCACTGCACCACGGTTCGTGACCTTGTCCGAGGCGATGCGTTTACGGTACGATTCCGATTAGTGTGCGTTGCAGTAAGGAGTTTTATACAAATAATTAGTGACCGACCGAAATTTCGGTTTCGGTTTCGGCCGGTTTCGGCCAAAAAATCTAGTTTCGGCCTTAGTTTCGGTTTCGGCCAATATATAGCCGAAACTTTGCCGAAACCGAAACTTGACGAAACTCAAGTGTTCGTGCATTTCCGTGCGTCGTTCGGTAACATTCGTAGCCAACTCGTGCTTGCTCGACGGCGGCGGGGCCCGGCGCTGTTCGCCACCGTTAATTTAATCGTGAGTTGAGGTTATGTTTTCGAGTTTACTGCCAACTGCCAAGAGTAAGACTTGTTCATTCATGTAAAAATACTAAAACCTTATCAATCGTTAAGGCAGAAAATATAGATTATGGCTCAGTAGAAGTTAAATAACAGAAAAATAGCTATTTCTTAAAAACCTATTTTTCCCATAAGTTTGCCGTATAACATTAATTTCCAGAATTTGATCCTTATTAGGGTTCATACGCACAATGCGCAGAGACCGCAGGATGCGGTTGCGAATGCGGCCAGCCGGATCGCGGGCAGCCGCGTTCGCAACCGCAACGTGCGGTTGAAGAACTGTTGCGATTTGCGATCATGTCGATCCATTTCATCCAAAGATGGAAGTGTAAGAAGTTGCAGCTATACGTTAATACTCCAATAATTTGATGTTCCGAATTGCTGGCCGACTCTGGATTTGGATGATAAATTTTTCGGTATTGAATTCCATTTTACCAGACGTACCACGAGCACACACTGACTCAATGGCGGGCAGCCGCAGACTGACCCGAACAGTGTTGCCAACTGCTATTGTAAGAAATGCGCTAAACAAAACCTAAAATGCACTAGGTTTGTCCTAATTTTGATAAAAGGGCACCAAAAAACTAAAATCAATTAAAACATTTTAAAAAATCAGTTTATTTTGAGAATATTGTTATTACAAAAATATATCGTCGGCGTCGTCCGAATCAGAGTTGGATTCATGGTCTGAATTCACCGTTGCTGAGATGGCTGTTTGAGAAGTTGAGGGACCAGGAGTTGATTGTTGGAGTTTAAACGTATCTTTCGAACCGACTTTTTCAAGAACTTCCTTCGGAATATCGTTAATGTAGCAAGTTTTATTTGCTGCTCGTAGCCCAGCTATACGACCATGGAGATACGAATTTTCATGAATAACTAATAATTAGAGGTGCGTTCTGGAATTTAACTGTGTTTCAGAACGCGCCATTGATTGGTTTTGTTTTTACGAAATTGCGTGATAAATTGCAGACTTTTAAAAATGCACTAGTTAGGGCACTAGGCACTGTTGTGGAATTTTGAGCACTAAAACATCAAAAAATGCACTAGATCTAGTGCCGAAAGCACTAAGTTGGCAACACTGGACCCGAACAGTGCGTATAGCAACCGTCCGGCTGGCCGTCACTCGGGCCGCAGCCCTCCGAGCGACCGGAGCGGTCTGCGGGTAGCCGCATCGCAATGTGCATAGAAATGAATATTGCGTACTACATAATTGTGCTTGCGGTCAGCCGGACGGCTAGCCGCAATGCGGCTACCTGCATAGTGCGTATGAAACCTTAGCAACAGTATCGAATGATGTAATAATGTGTGGTTTTTTTTTCCAAAATCTGTGGTTTCGTTCCTGACCAGGACTATTGATTTTTCTAAAATCCAATCATGCATTTTCGTTTTCGTCAAAATCGGTCTTCAGTCATCCTGCAATTCCTGTATGTATACACTTTTTCTTAAGTGTTAATAAATATTAAAAAAAAAAATTAGAAAATAATCAAAATTTGAAATATTTAATAAGTTTCGGTTTCGGTTTCGGCCGAAACTGAGAGCTAGGCCGAAAGTTCGGTTTCGGTTTCGGCTGAAAAATCAGTTTCAGTCAGACACTACAAATAATACTGAACGGCTTGAGTTGATACGGTGACGATCCCTTTCCGTTTTGATAAGTTTGCTACGACCCTAATACGACAGGAGCAAAGAATTTCGTAAACCCACTTTTATGTTTTTATTCTAAGAAAATCCTTTTCAAAGCGCTTTTAATTTGAAACATCCTAGTAACAATGTATATCGCCCATTAAATACCTCAACTTGTCGCTCAGAACTTTTCTCTTTAGCAGTATGATTGGCATAGTAGCTAAGTGGTTAGGTTAGAAGCGCTGCGTGTCGGATATTTGTTGTGTCATGATACCATTACATAGAAGATTTACTTGAGCTCTCGTTACATCATCATCATCAGCCTATAATGTTCCCACTGCTTGGACACAGGCCTCCTCTCTGTGAGAGGGAGTGGGCCATAATCCACCACGCGGGCCCAGTGCGGATTGGTGGATGTCACATGACTTCGAATTTTTGGTTCTTCTAGGACATGCTGGTTTCCGCACTATGTTTTCTTTCACCGTTTTGAGAGCAGTGGTGATGAAATAAATTGCACAGAGTAAAACGCCTGGCAGGGTTCGAACACACGACCTACAAGTCGTAAGTCGGGACCGATACCACTAGGCCACCACTGCTCTACATATTCTTTGCTATTACCTCAGGTGGCGGCGGGCTCGGCAGACCGGTTCCTGTACGTGTGGGACACGACGTCCCGCCGCGTGCTGTACAAGCTGCCCGGACACAACGGCTCCGTCAACGACGTGGACTTCCATCGGACGGAACCCATCGTGCTTTCCGCCTCTAGTGACAAACAACTCTACCTCGGCGAAATCGACAATTAAGGGCAAGACGATCAACAAAACTAAACAAATAAAATAAATAAATAAATTTAAATAAACTCATGGCGCGATGCGACGCGATTCGAATTCCAACTACAAGTGAAAATCAACCTTACTACATAACACATAAAACACGTTGTAATCTATGAATAGATGAAAAACAAAACACAATGGCCATGAAAAAGTCAAGTCAATCGAATTGCATCTTTATTTCTTAGTAGCAAGGTTGATTTTCACTTGTAGTTAGAATTAGTTCGAATCGCGTCACATTGTGTCGCATCGCGCCATGAGTAAAGTCCCTTACTTAGGGGCTGCCTCCACGAGCGAGAGAATCGCGACGAGTCCGCCCTTATATCGTCGGATAATCTCCACGAACGAGCGATAATTCCGCCGCGTATCGTCGCGAGTCGTTACGGTATCGCGGCGATTCCGCGGCGACTCGTAACGGTATCGCCGCGTTTCTTCGCTTAACGAGAGGCAATGCTAAAATGACGCTGAATTTGACGCTGCGCCCGCCGCGCGCTCGTCGCTCAGCGCCGCGAGCGCGCGGCGGTCGCGTTGCTAGTCGCGGCGGGCTAGCGACGATGTAATGACGTTTTGCGCGCTCGTTGCCACTCGTCGCATCGCGGCGATAATATCGCCGTGTGGAGACGGTTTCATAGAGAGTGTATAGAAAAACGTGGCACGGCGATAATATCGCCGCGATTCTCTCGCTCGTGGAGGCAGCCCCTAAGACTATGTATATTTATATATAATTTACAATTAAGACTTATATATATTTAAATAATAAATAGATTTAAGTCTTAATTGCCATGGTATATGATATGGAGAGTGATAGCTTTTGAAAGACGTTTACATTAACTGGTGGCCTACCATGAACTCATAACGCGATCCAGTTTAGGTTGTGGGAAAGAGATGGCGCTAGACGACTTGTATAGCTGTGTGCTGTATACCTGTCTCTTTCGCACAGCCTGAACTGGATTGCGTTAAGAGCTCGTGGTAATGCCTCTGATCGCATTCATTGCTGGAATTCACTCTTGGATTGTGAAGTGACTGTGGATTGTTTGGATGTTGTTGATAACGTAATTGAATATTATTTAATTGGTTTGAGATAACTATTCATCTGCATTTACCAAACTAAGATAAAAGTATATGCACATTAATAATAGTTATATAGTTAAGCAGATGCTTAACATGATAAGCAGAGTTATAGCGAAAGCTACTTAATAGCGCGTCTTCTCCAAATGGTACAAAGTGTACCTCACTCCTTCAATGTTTAAACGAAATGTGGGGTAAGAAAAGTCACTTGATAATAGTTGTAAGATAATAAAAGGACCATTTATTTAATACATAATTTTGTTTTATTTCAAACATCACATAAAAAATAGACAATATAATAAGTTTACTTACACAATAATAACAGTCAGTACAGTTTAAAAAAAAAAAAAACAAATTCCTCCAAGTTTGTTCTGTCAACACATAATTATTCAAGTTTATTTTGTCACCTAATTTAAGATCTTTTTTGTAATCATCCCACCATGTTGATGAAATGAAGCCATAAAATTCTCAAATTATCAGTATATTATTATTTGAAAATATAATCCAAATAAATATCTTATTTCAGTTCCTAAGAGCTAATTACACAAGGGAACAGCATTTTTGTTGCATGAAATATTATGACTAATATTATACTTTCTCGGGGTGCTGATTTCAGATCTAGAAGTCAGATTGTTTGTATCAGCTTTAGTTTTTGAGATATCATTAAAACGCGTTTTTAAGAAAAAAATATTTTTTATGAAGAAAACTCTTAGAAAATCAACCACAAATTATTTAAAAAAAATCTTTTGAAAGATTTTCTTGCTTGACTTGGTTCACGAGGGCTGTTTTTGAAGCTCCAGCTATAATCCGCCATCTTGGAGCATTCCAGTGACCCTGGTAACGTGCCTCCATAGTCCGAATGTCTTTGATGGAACCGTTCCTCTTGTTTTTCACTCAACTGACCATGATATTCAAGGAAACGGTCTAAATGGCTTTGGAGGAAGTGTACCTTGATGCTCATATCACAAACAAGCTGCTAGAAGTATGACAACATCAGTTAATTATGCTCCACATAGCTTCAACTTATTTGTCTCCCAACAACTTTTTTGTTATTTTTCCCCAAGGCTCTTCGATGCATTTATAGAAAGACTAAGGGTTCTGACTTATGCACTGGGGTCTTCCTGATTAAGGAGCTGGGGGTCAGCAGAAATATCTGGGTTAAAATCGTTGTACCACTATCATAACTTGAAGAAGAGCTTTTTTTTTTCTTCTAAAACGGGATTATTTTGTATAGATGAAGTAGCTTGGGAAACTGGAGCATTGACGGACTAAAAGGCTGGTCGAGTAACAGATAACCAATTAGGATAAAGCCGTTTCGGACGGTTTCTTTTGTAAATCCTGTATAAATCAACCACACCAGAATAGCAATCATCTTGATGATTGGCAAGTTAATGCCACATCATTGGTGTTTGATACACACAATGGGGTCTTTTCTTATTCCCCCATAATCTGAAAGACTCCACACATCTTTTACTTGCCCAAGGAGAAACCTAGTACTTGTCACTGATGTCCAAAGGGAATCCAAAGTAATCAAAATACACCTGTTTTATGAAATCCGACACACTTAGTCCACGATTTTTTAATGTATATTCACCACAGATGTTACAAAAGTAGTTGGGATTGTTTTTACAGATCTTTGTCGACTTGGACATAGTTCAACAAAAAATTGTTTTAAAGAACAGCTCGGTAGATTTGAAATTTAAATATGACTAGTACTAAAATATGACTGATAGCTGTATCTCAAAAACTAGAGCTGCTAGAAAAAAACTGAAAGCAGATTTGAAATCAGCGACCTCAAATTAGTAAAAAACAGACATAAAATTCCATGCAACAAAAAAAAAGGTTCTTTTGTTCCCTTGTGTTATAGGACAAAATATTGTATAACAAAATTGACTACTCAAGTTATGTAACACGGGGCGGGTGGGTATATTTTTAAAAGAATTAAAACATAACAAGAAATTTAAAAAATATTTTCTAGTTTTATTAGCCTAGCCAAACAACTGTGTTCTTAGTTTCCCTGAACACAGCTCACGAGGGGGTGGCAGCTCAGGAATGTAACCTAACTGAAAACTATCACTTTTGTAAGCTTCCAAATCTATTTCACTTAACTCTTTCATATTGCTGTACACAGTCAGGTCATCTTCTGGCTGTGGTATGGTGTTCGATTGCCCAAAGATAGACGCAGGATTCTGAGCGGGCTGGAAAATGTTCCCTTGACTAAATGGAGGATTTTGACTCTGATTTGGCTCTCTAGCAAAAATATTTTGGTTTGCAGCAGCAAATATGTCTGATGGGTTTGTTTGGTTAAAAGTATTCTGGGCTGCTGATGCAAAAATTGATTTAGCATCAGTATTTTGGTTCTGTGTATTCTGTGCAAATATGTTTTGGGCTTGACTTTGCCCAATTGGGTTGTTAGCCTGAGCAAACAACTGTTTAGCAGGGTCATTGGCTTGAGCAAACAATTGTTTAGCTGGATCTGCTGCTTGAGGTCCAAATATGCTATTTTGGGCTTGGCTAAATATTGATTGAGCATTATTTGCGTTCTGATTAAACACTGGAGCATTTTGGACTGCACTGCGGAATATAGAAGCAGCTGCTGTGTGTAAATTGTTCTGTGGCTCGTTGGAGAATGGAGAGGGTACTGGCTCTCCTTTATAGAGACTTCGCAGTACTTTGATTATATTCACATTGGGTTGTAAAAGTTGTTCATATTTTAGTCTAGTTTCTTTGAAGAGATTATTAATGTATACTACCTGGAAAAGATATTAATTTTTATTAAAACATGTTCTATATTTGTGTCTTTCTCTGATAACACTAGTACCACTGTACTTACAGCTTGTTCAAGATTATTAGTGTTTTTCGCCTCATATATGAACAGTCTGGCTTCCTCTGGTGATAAGTCTGATATTCCTGGAAATATTGGCTTTTCTTTGAAGGGTGAGTAACAAGAGAGGATCCACTGGCCTCCGCGGAGAGCCGCCTGCACGTCTGACTGCACTTGCTTCACTAGCTGCTCGTCTGTCACAGCGCCTGGCTGTGTAGGCACTGGTGCCGGCTGTGCTGGTGGGATTTGTGGATTAGCGGCTGAAAAATTATTATAGGTATTACTATACGAGAATTCACAAATGAATGCACTTTTTCCATTTCTTACTATTTATGAAGCCACTTGAATTGAAAGTGAAAGTATAATGCAAATTGTAAAACTTACCGTGATATGTATACTTGGAACCGTACACATGTTCAAACCTACAGTTCTTTCCGTAACGACAGTATCCTGCCTGGAAAAATTTGCAAACAACCATTCTGCAATTTAAAGCTTTCGTAGAATTCTCAGGTAAAATCTAATAATGAATTTGACTGAATTACTGATCGATTTTTGTTGTTGTCTTGACTGACAGTTGACACTTAAGAAGATTTTTGACACTGACACAGCAGTTTACATGGTTACCAGCATAAATAATGCAAACAGTACGGACGTGGGACCACGCAATAATAATTATTTTTAAATAAATCGATGAGTGGTAGCGTGGCGGTCGGTACCTAGCATCAGAGTAGTTATGATGCGTGTTGAGACTTATTCAGTAGTAGTTAGCAGTAGTCTGTGTCGTGTACGTGGGTTCGATTCCCGCACGGTTTTGAGCCACAACTTTCCTGACATATCGACTTACCCACGCGCTGTCTCTGTCGTTCTCGTACGTGACTACATCTACGCGTTTCATTCGCAAATTAATTAGTTTATTAAATAAACTAATTAACTTAATAAACTAATATCTTTAGTTTCTAATAACTAGTCTATACTCTTTCTAAGGTGAACGCACATTGAGCCGCACGCAGTCTCCGCAGTACCCGCACTCATCGCATTTTGTTAATGGCCTCGCACACCGCACCGCAGTCTCCGCAGTCGCCGCACGCATTTTGTAGTGTTGCCAACTTAGTGGATTTTTCACTAATTAAAATTGTTGGTTTTGACTCCTCTTTTAGTAGCGTAATATTGCTTTTAGTGGCTGGGGCTTTTTTCTAGTTGTTTAGTAGAATTTACTTACAGTTATTAAAATGCTATCACTTAAACAAAGCTATTGAAACGTTACGAAGTATATTATTTTTACTTCATTTAATTGTCAGGAGAACTTTTATTGATACATAAGCTGTAGTTTTTAAGAATTGAAGAAAAATACTGCAAAGATTATGAAATTCCAATAAAAGTTACAGACGACGAGGCAGACAAAAAATGCGGATGACGTCATCCGCACCGCGCTAGCCGCAGCGTCCGCTGCGTGAGGGCCGACGTTGGTGACGTCATCAGCTGCGGCTGGGGAATTCGGTCGTCTCAAATGCGTGCGGCGACTGCGGAGACTGCGGTGCGGCTCAGTGTGCGAGGTTACATAGAATTTCATACAAAGAATTCGAAATGCGGGGACTGCGGAGACTGCGGTGCGGCTCAATGTGCGTTCACCACTATTCTACGCTTTCGCTAGCCATTGACAACGAATGTTATAAAATAATGTTCGTAACCCCCGTTCGTTGTAGTTTGTGCAATAGTCTGTGCATTACGTCATTACATGTCTATGGTGTAAATGCCCCCTAAACTGTTGCGCCCATTGGCCCATTGTAAGGCCTATTGACCCATGTGTTGCGCCATGTTGTGCGCTGTTCTAATGTCAATGATGCAATGTCAAACTCTATTTTTTTTTTATATTCCTCTTCGAACTCACTTCACACTTGTTTTTATTTACAGTACCCAATTATTATTATAATAAATTAAATAATAGTATTATCATGACGTTATTGTTTCCAACTCAGCTTGATATTTATTTAAAACTATAACTAAGCAAACTCAAGTTCTAAATTACAATTATTAGTGTAATCAAGGCTGTGAATAAAATAAAGGTTAGTAAAATAATTCCAATACTTACTTATCATATTGTTCAATCGCGAGATATAATAATAAGCATAACCTTGGCACATAACAGATTATTTTTGAAATTATTGAGACCCATTTCTCCATAGAATTAATAACCCTCTGAGCTTAACTATTTATTTTTTTCAGATAAAAGAAAAAATGGAACATATTCACATTTATAGTATATACATGTTACTTGCTGTTATAGTTACAATTGGTAAGTATTATTATTATTTGAAACAAAAGCTTTTTTCTAACTTAACGGTACCTAGATGAATTCATAAATAAAAAAAACAACACAATAATTATTGTCCCTTCTAATAATCATAACAAACCAAATGCTATGCCTGTAAAAAATAATGGCATAATGTAAAATTGTATCATAACATGTTTTTTTTTCTAAAATACAATAAATCTATTTTTATGGATCAATATGTATTATAAATCAAATTCACAAGAGAATAGATTATAATTTATTGTACCTATACCAAAAGTTGTAAAACTACTGCTTCACATAATTATTACAACCATAATTACATATGGCTGTCGCAATCAAACTAGACAGTAAAAGATTATTAATTTTCATGTTTAAAAATAATTTAATTTGAATCTTAAAAATGTCATAAAAGTAGGAAGGCATTTTGTCCATCATTTTCATTATCCTTGTCATATCAACATATTTTGGAAACTCAACAGTCAATTATTAGTTATATCACACAGTACATTCGTTTTTTCTTTGTTCTTCCACTTTCTACCTATACTTATAATTATAAATATGATTGTTTGGATGTGTGAATGTTGCATGACTAACATTGATACACAGTTACACAGACAAAGACTCAACCATAAAACGAAATAAATGAAACACAAGTTTTGAAGCCCTTATCAGAAAACATACCTCAGAACTCAAACTTTACTTGAATTTAGTTTCAACCAATCACATGGCTTGAGCCTATTTTAAAGTAATGCTTGAGTATTTAGTGACGTTTTGTAATATGGGCCTTAGTGACTAAACAAAAATTGAATCTTACACAGGCTACATAAAGTAGTTTTTAAACAAAAATAACACAGGTTATGTAACATTTCAAATATGGAGATGCAATCCCAATTTGAAATGAATGCAAATTTAATAAATGGTGCATAAGGTTATCTTGGCGGATGCTTTTGAGACGCTGAGTATGTGCTTTTGTTATGAATGCATGACTAATATATTATCATTTTATGACTATGTAAAAAATAAATGGTGTCATCATACCTATTACTATTAAGTATTACTCAGTAGCAGTAACTTAACTTCTTTATTGAGTAATAGTACCTATTACCGCTCCACATCAAGCTATGCGAAACCAGTTAATCTTGGTCTTGCTTTACTGGATCTTTTGGCACAATGAACAATCAGCTTATAAAGGTTTTGTATATTTAGATCTGTAGGCGTGTTTACCAATTACAAAGCTGAAATCAGTGATGCAATAATAATTATAAATTGTCTCCTTATTTTATCACAAAAATAACTCGCAAACCTTAAGACCCCCCTGATTATTTATTTATGTGATAAAATTATCAAATGTGTCCTCCCACCCATTACTGTCAGACTCGTACCGACTAAAATCCACGGTGTCTTTCACTAGCCCTTTACGTTCCAGGGTCACAGTAAGTCGATAAGTCCCGGGACCGCCTACGCCTCTCTGAGTATAATTTTTTTTTATTCTTTTTGTATGTTAGGGTTATTTTCTCAAAGGGTGAAACTCCATCAGTCTGTGTGTTACCAGGCTGTCTCATCTCATGAGTCATGAACCATGATAGTTAAATAGTTAAAATTATGATGTATTAGGTACCTGATGCCAGTGTAACAACAATACTAAATAATCGACAGACAGACGGACACACGAGTGATCCTAAAAGGGTTTTTGTATTCGGACGTAGGGAACCCTAAAAACGGAATAAAATAAAATATTTTAGTTGGCTCCCATGCAACCGACATGATTCTTTTGCCATTTTAATAGATAAGGGCATGGAACACCGGATTTTTCATCTTTTTTAATTTTTTCTTCAAAACTAGAAAAACTGATGTGGGCAACAACACTGCCAGGTTGACAAATTGGCCGGAGAAAGCGGTACACAGGGAAGAGTGGAAGGTTATGAGCTCATACACACGATGCCGCCACCGCGCCGCTGAGCTGTGTATACCTTCCCGACAGCGCCGCCACCGCCGAAAATCAAACACTAGATGACTAGACTAGACAATGGCGGCGCAGTGGCGGCATCGTGTACATGAGCATTGAGCACTAAGGGGGAGATATTCGCCCAGCAGTGGAAAAACACAGGTTCAAAAAAAAAAGAAAATTTTATAAAATAATTATGAGACCAGTGGTGGCCCAGTGGTATCGGTCCCGACTTACGAGTTACGGTCGTGGGTTCTAACCCCACCAGGAGCATTATACCATGTGTAATTTAGTTCATCACCACTGCTCTCAAAACGGTGTTGGAAAACATCGTGAGGAAACCGGCATGTCCTGGAACAAAAAATTCGAAGACATGTGACACCCACCAATCCACACTGGGCCCGCGGGGTAGTTTATGGCCCACTCCCTCTCACAGAGACGAGGACTGCGTCCCAGCAGTGGAAAAAATATAGGCTGATGATGATGATGATGATGAAATAATTATAGTAATCTAGGATACGAAAAAGAAAACAAAAACATCACACGCCCAGGATCGAAGTCTCTCATGAAACGAGAGTTGTAGATTATTCAGATGTTTGTTCAAGCAACTTATGTTGCAGGCGATAACTGGCTGTAGGTACCTACCTATAGGTATACTGCAATAAATATGGCGTCGCGCCTCCTTTGAGAGCTTGAGTACATGGGTAGAAACAAGGCATTCATTGTGCTCCTGCCATCATAGAGACCAAACGTGTGCTTATTTCAGTCCATTCATTGTTTGTTGTAATAACAGTAAAGCTCATTGTGATTATTCCTTGTTTTAGGGTCACAAGTGTTGTACCCAGACGATAAGTTTGATAAGTACCAATGGCTGTTTAATATTAGTAAGTAAAAGTGTGTCTAACTCTAATTAGATAAGGAATTTATTAATAGCTAACTCTAAGGTTGGCGCAGTAGCTGAGCGATTCACTGCCGCGCTGCGTGTCACGGGTTCGCTTGTAATACAAGTAGTTGTTCCAGAACTAAGTGTTTGCGCAAGTAAGTTTTAAATGTTTGCAAACGAATCATAAAAAAGAAAATCCAGTGTGGGGCAACGTTTAAGAAAAAACATTTTCACCAGGAGAAAATATCTGCATTTGCACTTAAATGTTTACAATACGATACATTATATTACTGCCATCAATTTCAATAAACTGTGTTTATTTCCAGTGCGATACATCGTTTATATCCTAACAATACAAGGAGTCAAAGTCTTATTTACGATATTTTACGATATTATACACAAAAGAATGAAAACTGAGCGGCTGAAGATAACCAGCTGGCTTCCAGTAATGTACGTCGCGTGTCTCGCCATTTTAATTAACAACAATCAGAAGTTCATTAATGAAGATTTTCCTTTAATTTTTATTGCTTACTTGATTGTGGAGTATCCAGAAACTGTAAGTTTACTTAATTACTTATTTTGTCGTGTGTTAAATTATAAATAGCATCAGATGAGTCCTCCCACCCAGAGCAGGTCAGGAGAGACTATTAGACTTGTTGTACTGACTAAAATCCGCAGTGTTCTTCACTAGCCCTTTACGTTCCGGGGTCACGGTATTCGTTAATCACGCGACCCCGCCAGGCTTGGCCCTCTAGAGGGTCCATGGGCTGACAGTGAGTCGCTCATTACTCGCCGCCCGCTTAGGCTTTAGCAGCTCACAACCGTCTCTAGGTTGACCTGCAAGAGGCCATTCAACAAAAAAAAAAGTTTGTGTGGAATAACATCGATACCTACATCATTTTAAACAATCACCAACATATCCCGTAATTATTTCAATCTTCAAAAGACTTCCCTCTTATAATTTTATTTTGTAAATATTATTGCAGCAGTCTTTATAACTTCTCTACATTTTAGATGGAGAAAACTGAATCTTCTATAAACTACGGAGTGGGGATGGCTTGCAACTTTTACGAGGGTTACCTGATGAATGTCATACCGTCTGACGGGAGCAAGTTTGGCGGCTTGGTGCAGAATATCCACGCCTTCGAATCCCGCGAAGGGATCGTGGTACCTGTGAAGAAACTCTTCATCGTCATCACCAAGTCAATGTACAGTCCTCCAGATCTAGAGCAGTTCAATAAGACGAACAGAGATGACCTTCCGAAGCTGGAAGCTTGCTCGGTGAGAATCGGTGATTTTACTCAGGTTCGTCGCGATTTGATACTGTAATGTGTCATTTCATTGTCAAAGGCACATGGTCATTATGAGGTTTAGTCGTGATTGTCCTCCTATACATCATTCCAACATATTCAACAGCTTGCGATCTTCGTTCATGCGTCGTATTGTCCGTCATCTGTCACTCCTCCTTTGTGTACTGTCTAGTCATAATCATCTTGTTTCACACAATTAATCGGTCGTTCCTTTGGTCTTCCATACTCTCATGTTTCTTATTTCTTTTACTTCTCATATCGCTACCTATTCATGCCACTTCTATTTTAGGTTCAAGTAAGGTCTAATTGCAATTGTCTCCCAAAAGTGGGATCTCACTCATAGTCATATGCATTAAATTACAGTCTCCCAAACCATGACAGTTCCTGGTGGCCTGCCACGAGGTCTCAAAGCGTGAGTAGTTCAGCTGTGGGAACGAGATGGTGTTAGACGACTTGTATAGCTCTATCTCTTTCCCACAGCCTAACTACTCATCCTTTAAGACGAAACTAATAAAGGGCAGTAAAAAGGTTAAGGCCGAGACTCCACCAAAGCTGTGTCGAGTGAGACGTGTTTTGAACAACCAATAGAATTGCGTTATTGACACAGCTCCAACGCAACGCAATTTTATTGGTTGTTCAAAACACGTCTCGACTTGCACAGCTTTGGTGGAGTCTCGGCCTAAGTTGTTGTAATGTTGACTCCCCAGGAGCCTACTCCGTGGGAGGTGGCTGCTGACGATGCTCTGTTCCAGTCGCTGGACGACGTGGAGAAGGACATCGCGGGCGTGAAGTCCCGCAGCTACAAGAACAGCGCCTACCGCATCTACCGCGCGCGCGGCCCGCCCGTGTCGCTGGTGGCCGAGTGCGCCACGCCGCTGCACACGCTCCACAAGGTCATCGAGAACAGGGACCTCTATGAAGGTCAGATAAATCCCGGCAGTTCATTTATTGCGGACAACCTCAACCTTTTTTTTTGCTTGGTGAAATCATCAAATGAGTCCTCCCACCCAGGGCAGGGCAGTCCACGTCGTCTTTCAATGTTTTATTCATTAATACTGTTAGCGATTTGATAATAATGTTCATGCGCCATCTACGTACTGAGTTTGAACTATGTCAGAGCCACGGGAGAAAATAGTTGCGCCAATTTAACTGCACAAAGTATGAAAGCGAACGGAAATGCAATCTCGTGTTTACAGGATTACGTTCACAACGCTACACATTGTTTCAGACCTAGCCGAGGTGGACGTAGAGGAGGTGTGCCGCGACTTCTGCACGACGCTGAGTAACATCCTCTCCAGGAGCTCGGAATGCAGGGACAGGGTCGAAATAGTTTTCTATGACGGTAAGTTTACATATCAGGAGGAAAAATGCACATTCCTCGACACATGTAAAGTTGGCATGTAAGGTTTAACCAGCCTATCAACCACTGCTGGGCCCACGTACACCTGTCCTTACAAGGGAGTGTAGGTGTAACTGATGGATGTTCTGTCCCAGCAATGGGAACACTAAATGTTAATTAAGCAGTATATTGCGGAAGTTTATGTAACACCAGTTTGCAACAAAAGTCGTACAGGCCAATACGTCAACTTACCCTTATCTGTGAAATGTTCTCAATCGAAAATATATATTTTTAATTGATTTGAGGTTTGCTCTTGCCTGTAGCACCCTGTAGTGTAGGTCAAACGTGACAGAGACAAAGACTAACATGGAGTGAGCTTACCTAAAAGTTCAAGTGTTCACTCTAACTTTTATGAGATACAGATTGAAACCGTGAGTTCCACTCTTGAACCTACTGCTTTAGTGATAAAGTTGAAAATCTAACAATTCAATTAGACACATTGGGCACACACACACATACAACATAACACAGTACACTTTTTTTTTTTTTTTTAGCGTGGTAAAATCATCAAATGAGTCCTCCAACCCCGGGCAGGGCGGGAGGGACTGTCAGACTTCTACTGACTAAAATCCACGGTGTCCTTCATAGCCTGTTAAGTTCCGGGGTTACGGTAAGGGAATAATCCCGCGACCCCGGCAGGCTTTGGCCCTCTGAGAGGGGGGCCCCGTCATTATGCTGACGCTCTTTGAGGCGCGCGTGGGACACAACGCGCCGTCGACCCGGGCATGGTCCTTGGTCGGGCAGCGAGTTGCCCTTTACTCGCTGCCCGCATGCCCGCGCCTACGGTGGCCGGAGATCATCTTGCGACGTCCGTCGCCGTGGGCGCCTACCACTGCGGCTGGGGCGGAGGGAGGACGCTGTCTTCTCTCGCTGGCGGCCCGCCTCCTCCTTTACGAGCATTACTGCCTCGCAGAAGGAGCTGACCGCTTCCCACTCCGTCTCGCCCCGCAGCATGGCCGCAACCAATGCCGGGCGCGAGAGGTCTCCGCCTATCGCAGCCGTGAGGACACGTCGGTGCTCCGCCCAAGCTGGGCAGTCTTGCACCGTATGCTCCACCGTGTCAACACATTACACTTAACAAAATGTGAAAAATATAACATTTCAAAGTGGTATTTTTTTTTTTGTTACAGATAAGGACCCAGAATCAAACTTGGCCGACGTGTTGCTTAACAGAATACGTGAACTAGAACCAAAGTTTGAAGAGCTAATTAGTGTTAGGAGATAAAATTACAATCAATCCTAGTCATTTTAAGTTTTTATAAATGTTAAGGCTTTAAATCATGTTGTACAAAATATTGTGTCAGTCGAGGCTGCTAAATAAGCTTGAATCAGTCAATGAGCTGATTAGAAAACCAGACTGATTTGATATAAGGCCCTTATACTCCCTAGCCAAACCTCACACAATAAACGCTCAGTAGTCTTTAATAGATTTTCAACTTTATGTGCTAGGGTATAAAGTTGAAAATGTATTGGAGACTACTGAGCGTTTACGTTTATCGTTTTCGACTGGGACGGCTACTTTAATATCTTATTTTAGTGTCCGACTGTTTCGTAAATAATAATATAAGTCATTTATTGAGTAGGTAACTAACTAACAGTAAATATTTCATGAAACTGTTCTACCGGTTTTTATTTCATCGACATGTTTTATTTTTCTTTGTTTTCATAACTTGCTTTTTCTCACTCTTTCTGGACAAAGGTTTCCTTCAATTTCTTCAGCGCATCCAGTGCCATAACTAGTCTTAAACGCACATATAGTAAGAGCTTCTAAAACTGCGCCCAAGTGGCCTACCTCTCTCTCTCTGTCTCCTTCCAACACTCATTGTTGGAAGGAGACAGAGTCATACAAGACGTCTAGCGCCACCTCATTCCCACACTGGAATTACTCTCGCTTTAACACATCATGGTATGCTACCTGGGAAGGTATTACAACGTCTTAAAATCAGGCTTGTTTCGGCGAGTGAAAGTGACAGATCTGTACATGTTGTATAGCGCCGTCTCGTTCACTCACTGGAACAAGCCTGGTTGTAAGACGTTGTAATACCCCCCCAAGTTCTGACCATTTCTCGGCCATAAGCTGGGGAACCGTTGCCACACCTTTATTTTTGGCACTGCGCTTACTCCACCAGTTCTATGGCGGCCTATGCAGTTCGTCCCGCCATGTCTTTCGTGGCATACCGTGATAACCGATTTGAGAATTTAATTTTTTGGCAGTTCTAATAAACAGCACAAAAGTTACGATTCCCGCCCACTAGCGATACGTAGTATCTCTTAGTAGACTGTGCACTAGCGGAGGAGTCGAATATTCTGATTTCGGTTGAACACTGACAAAATTGTGAAATGTGTAAACAATTTAACGTAATTATTTTTATTTATTATTTAATGTACATTTGACCATCCAAAATCACAATAATCATTTTGTACTATCTTTATTTTTGTTATAACGTTGTACCTTATTATTGTTTATTATCGAAATATTTTAAAAATATAATTATGATGACTGCTATTCTGGAAATATTAAAAAAATAAAATTCTTACAAAAATTATAAATGTTTTTATTGTATGTAAAATAAGCTCTAGCTGTGCCTGCTAGGCAGTCCAGGTTTCAAAGGTGCAAAACGCCAGAACATCAACTTACCCCATTTGTCATTTTTCTTTAATTGGTTTTCATTATTATCACAAATAGGTACCTACATATAACAGAAGGATCATATATTTGATTGGAAAAAGAAACAAATTGGGTTAGGCTGGTAATTGGGTGATGTGCTGCGTCTGTACAATAAAACTTTCGGAATCTGGCGGAATGATTTTGTCCTGTCTTTGGGCAAGCACAAGATGACTTCATCAAACATTCTTAAGGATAGAAGTTTATGTTAACGAAGTCATTCTATTTTAAGTCTATTAGTGAATCAATTACATGAAACAAAAATCCCAACACATACCAAAAGAGCCGATTACTTGAAACGGCTGAACCGATTTTGATAAAACATGTTCAAGAACTATACCGTGCAAACTAGAAAACCGCAATCAAATCGGTTTTCCCTTATAATTATAACGGGAAATCCGAATCAAAGAGCTAGGGTGCTAGAGCCTCTCCTTTTTATGCCGGAAAACTGGATACCGGAAACTAATGACTGATATTTACAAACAAAAAAAAAAACATTCAACATAGGCTCGGCCATAGATATAGAGCATGGACCGAACAGTATCTGTTCAAAAATTATCATACTCCCTAGGAGAAAAACAAACTGTGAGTCTAGTAAAGTGTAAAGGAAAGAGATAGATGTTCCTTTGATTGTTTTTTTCTCTGAAGAGTTATTTGGTTAAAAAGGCTCAGTTGATGATAGAATTATTGGTTTACGTAGACCTAGAGCGTAGTACTATCCGCTCACTAGCTGTCCTTGAGTCAGAGAGTGACAGGGGTTTTTTGGCGGGCTTTTGAAAAGGGCGGTCTAAAATAATTTGTTTAAACCATTTTAATTTATTTTGTTAGTTATTTAGTGTAGTAAGTTGTTTTATATCTTAGATTAGTGTGTAATTATATTGTAGGTGTATATAGCGGTAAGTTTTTTCTGTTTTTTTATCTTTGTAAATTGTAAATATGGACGTTGAGCCGGAGCCTCCCGACATTCCTCCCGACAAGAATCCTCTAATAACTTTGATCGAAGCGGATAAATTTATTAATGCTTCTGTTTCTCACGACTCCTTGAAGAAAATGAATTCTCCTATTAGTAGTAAAGGACCGAAACCGAAAAAAATGATAGGTACTCCAATCTTCAAGCACAGTACCAAACATCAACATAATATTTCGAAACAAAAGTCAATCCTCATACAAAATACTGTGCATTCAGATCAACCCATTGTTTCCAATAACACAAATAGCACTATGGATTCAGAGCAGGACATAACAGACCTTAACCATAGTCGAAATTTTTATACTGAAAAGGACACTGGTCCTTATTTAGTCCATGTGGAGTATGTTGCGACAGATGCCCACAGTGGCGCTAACCTACACCCTATTAAGTTCGGACATTTCTTGTTTAAGAATAATTTAAGAAATCTTTTGAAAGATGGTATCAAACGATTAGGTCGTAATAGGTTGGCCATTTATTTTCAAGAAGCAGAGGCGGCGAATTTGTTCCTGTCAAATGAGCTCCTAACTCGACATCATTATAGAGCTTACATACCTACTTTCAATATTAATAAACTGGGAATCGTTAGGGGTATTCCTGTAGATTGGACTCATAAGGAAATTGTGGAAAACATTCAGGTTCCCTCCGATTTTGGTGCAATCATCAAATCTCGACGAATGAGTCGTAAAGTAGCAGCATCTGAGGGTTCTGTTTGGGTCCCAACTCAGACAGTTGTTCTTACATTCGACGGGCAGAAACTTCCATCGCATGTTTATTCTTTTTTTACCTCAATACCTGTAGAACAATATTTTTTTCCTACTATTCAATGCTTTCATTGTTGTCGATTTGGTCATACTCGTGTGAAGTGTCGCAGCCAACCGCGTTGCTTTAAATGTGGCAATAATCATGATGGCGCTAACTGCACTAGTGAAGACTTCATGTGTTTAAACTGTTCAGGTGCTCATATGAGTACAAATAAAATCTGCCCTGAGTATGAAAGACAGACAAAGATTAAGAGACACATGTCTCTTAATAATGTGTCATATTTAGAAGCTTCCAATCTATTTCAACCAAGCAAAAGATTGTTTTCGGAGGTGGTGTCCACTGAAGCCACTTCAGAAACCAAACCTCCTGGTGGCAGTCCTTCCAAGTCTTTAACATATACAAAAACAATAACAAATACAAAAAAACCAAACAAACCTTTGCAAAAAGGGTATGATAAAGTTGCTCATAATAATTTAATAAAAGATTACAATGTTCCAATTTCAATTAATGGTGGTGCTCTTCTAAACACTGCTGAATCTGTAAAAACACAAGATAATGACGTCATCAATAATTTATTAACCACATTAATGACTATTATTTCGAATTCTTGTTTACCGGACCACGTTGCAGTAAAAATAATTAATGATATTACCTTCTCTATATATAAACACATGAAACATGGATCAAATTCTACAGTGGAACTGTAGAAGTTTACAATCTAAATCATCAGAAATTATTTATCTAACAAACAAATTTAACATTTCTCTAATAGCTATATCAGAATCCTGGTTGAAACCAAATTCTAGGTTTCATATTTCAGGTTTTAACATAATTAGAGATGACAGAGCTGATGGTTGGGGTGGCTCTGCTCTTCTAGTTAGGAAAAATTGCATTTTCTCTTCCATCCAACTGCCATCATTTCCCAACGATATATTGAACGCAGTTGCCATCCGTATGGGTGGCATAACTTATGTGTCTACATATATAGCTCGCAAGGATCCATCTGTTATATCGGTTTTGAAGCGCATTATTCAATTTGTTCCTCCTCCGGTGATAGTATTAGGAGATTTCAATGCTCATCACAGTCTTTGGGGTGCTCCTAATGACGATGTTGTTGGAGTTCGCATAGCTGAACTTATTGACGATTTGGATTTATGTGTGCTTAATGATGGGTCCCCTACACGCTCTTTTGTTCCGGGGCAGTCTCCGAGTTATGTCGATATTTCATTATGTTCTTCATCTTTGTTCCCCAGCTTTACGTGGAAACGTTTGAATACTTCACATGGAAGCGACCACTACCCAATTCTCCTCTCAAAAGCCACATCGAATTGTCGAATTTCACCACTGCCGCCTTTGTTAAAATACAAACTTAATGATAATTGTGACTGGGAATCGTACAGTTCCGGGTTAGATGATAGAGTTAAAGAGTTTCCGCAGGTTTCTCGAGAAAATGTCGAACATTGTTATCATCTGTTGACATCAACAATGTTGTCACTAGCAGATGAATTTTTTCCCACTAAATGTCTTTCTAAGGGTAAAATCCCTTCGCCGCCTTGGTGGGATAAGGATTGTACTGAAGCTGTTAAAAAGAGGAAAAAGGCGGAGAAATTATGTAAAGATCAGCTTGACATGAATTCTTTTTTGCAGTTTAAAAATACGACAGCAGCGACTAAAAGGCTTTTGCGTAAAAAGAAATTAGAGGGATGGCAAAATTTCTGTTCCTCTCTTTCTCCCGACTCCCCGATTTCATTAGTTTGGAACAATGTGAAACGTTTCAAATGTTCAAAAGCGATCAGTTCACAATCTTCCTTCTCTCTCGAGTGGGTTACACCATTTATTTCTAAAATTGCCCCTACTTCTGTTCCTAATGTAAATCAAATTCCCTTCACATACAGTCAATCTTCAGATTCTGGGAATAGTCCCTTTTCAATAAATGAATTTAAGCTAGTTTTAAAACACGTGTCGGATTCTGCTCCTGGAGAGGATGGCATTCCATATTCCTTTATTAGGAACTGTAAAGATGATACTTTAGTTTTTATTTTAGATATTATTAACACTATTATAGACTCTGGGATTATTCCCAGTTCTTGGAAAAAACATATTCTTATCCCAATTTTAAAGCCTAATAAGGATCCTTCAGATCCTTCATCATACAGACCGGTATCTTTATCTAGCGTGTTTGCAAAGCTTGCGGAACACCTAATCAAAATGAGGCTTGAATGGCACTTTGAACACAATAATATTTTACCCCAGTCTCAGTTTGGTTTTAGAAGAGGAAAGGGAGTAGCAGACAATTTAAATATTTTCACTACAGATGTTTTGTTATCCTTTAGTCAAAATAAATCGATGGTAGCTGCTTTTTTGGATATAGCGGCGGCTTATGATAACGTGGATTTGGTCATTTTAAAATCAAAACTGGAAGCATTACAAGTTCCTTCAAATTTTTGCAATTTTATTTTTAATCTTTATTCGGATCGGACTGTCACAGTTAGAGTTGCTGGTTGTTCGTGTCCTTCGAGAGTTTTGTGGAACGGTGTTCCCCAGGGCACAGTTTTAAGCCCGCTATTGTATGATATTTATACAAAAGATTTAGAAGCAGTTATAAATCCATGCTCAATTCTGCAATACGCTGACGATATTGTAGTCTACTCCTCTCATTCATCAATTGAAACAGCAGCTACTAATGTCGAAAAATCTTTGACTAGTCTAGTAGAGTGGCTCGATGATCATCGCCTACAATTGTCGGTGAAGAAAAGCGTCGTTGTACCCTTTACTTGCATTCGTAATATTCCTCCGGTTTTTATAAAAGTTAATGGTTTTACTCTTCCAAATTCCACTGAAGTAACATTTCTCGGCTGTAAACTCAACTCTAAATTCAATGGTACCTCGCATATTAAACATATTATTAGTAAATGTGAGAAAAGTATAAACTTGATCAGAGCTCTTGCAGGCGTATGGTGGGGAGCTCATCCTTTTACCTTGCGACTAGTATATAATGCGTTGGTTAAAAGTAATTTAGATTTTGGAACATGTTCGCTACCTCTGGCCAGTAAAACGGAGCTGCTTAAATTAGATCGATTACAGTCTAAATGTCTCCGCATTATTGTAGGTGCAATGAAGAGCACACCAGTTGTGGCGTTACAGGTTGAATGTGCTGACCCTCCCCTATATCTTAGACGTCAATATCTGTGTGACCGTTACTTAATTAAGGTGTTTCAATCTAGCACACATCCTTTAATTCCTAAAATTAAAGATCTTTACAAACTAATATCAGATGGGAATCACTTTTGGGTCTCGCGTCCCATACCGAACATCATAGAAGGCTATAAAAAGATAAAACATGTTGAACACAATATTAAAACATATCCTGTACATCCGATCTATTCAGTTCAATATGATGTCCTTATATTTAAACCTAATATATTTCTGTCCACCGGTGTAGGGAGAAACTGTTCTGATCCAAATGGTAAACTTGCCTCGTTTCTGTCAAAAAATGCACTAGGGGCTGAGGTCTTTTTTACTGATGCTTCGAAATATGAGGGACATGAGTCAGTGTCAACTGTGGGTGCTGCATTTATTAGACATAACACAGGACATTTTAAATTGTATAAATATTCTTCATTTCTTTCCACCTTTTCCGGTGAGTGTTTAGCTATAAAACATTGTATTGAATACATAATCAGTGAAAAAATCAATAATTCTATTATTTTTAGTGACTGTTTGAGTAGTCTACAATGTCTTCTCTCTAATCCATTTGACAGGAGCAATTTGTCCCCTATTATCATTTTGATCAAATCCTTATTAAAGAACTGCTACGAATTAGGCTTAACTGTCGCATTGGCTTGGATTCCGGGTCATTCTGGAATAGAAGGCAATGTGACAGTGGACCAGCTTGCAAAATTGGCTGCGAAGCAGGGTCTATGGATCCCGGATGTGTACTGTGGAGATCTGTTGCAATCAATTCCATTAACGTCTCTGATTAATAATTGGTCTCAGGTGTGGGATTGTGAGAAAACTAAGGGTCAATTCTATAAATCACTTCAACCTATCATTAATTTAAAACCATGGTTCAGTAAGTTAAAACTAAATAAGAAAATAACTTCTATTCTTGCTCGACTAAGATTTGGTCATTGCTCTTCAGCTGTGCATCTTAATAGAATAGGGGTGTTTGATTCTCCTCTATGTGACTGTGGTGTCGGAGAAGATGGTGATTTAGTCCATATTCTTTTTAATTGCTCGAAATATAATTCCTTTCCGTTATATGACTTCCTTATTATGTATAAAGCTCCCCTTCCTTGTAATCTGTCTTCCATCCTTTCTTTGTCTAATAAGTTATATGTTTCATGTCTTAGTAAATTTATTTCTTTTCACAACATTTCCTTATAGTAAAAAAAAAAAAAAAAAATTTAAAATTTTATTATTACATATATTTATTTATTGCCCATCCTAAAACACATCCCGTCATAATTCGCCAAACTCCCTCCTCCCATGTTTAATTTTCGCAACACTCGACTCTGGCAACAATGGCGAAGGCCGCTTGCCACAATCAAAAAAGAAGAAGAAGAAGAGAGTGACACTTCACTTTGACATGACTTTGACAAATGTCAAATCAATGGGATTTTCGATCAACAAACATTTTGCTTTTGGCATTTTGGAGAGCGGATTTTTGAAAAATTCTTAAATTATGACGACATTTTCAATGACAGTGATAAAATTATGTGCATGCTGCAAACGGGAAGTAATTGCTTAACTTTTGTTTAACATGTAGGTAATTACTTGTATAAGGATAATCATTGATAAGGAGTAGTTAATTACAAGTCAAAAAGTTAGCAAAGTATCATTAGCTTAACTTATGTTATGATCTAAGTGCATCCTGTGCTGAAGTGTTAATATCTGGTGAATTAATGGAATTAAGTTAACAGGTATGTGATTAATAAAAGAATTGTTAGCCATTAATCTATCTATCTAATATCTTTAAACAAGCAATTCTTGTATATTTATATAATTATAATCAGGTACTCGGAAACGGATCCAAGGAGTTTCATGAAAGTTACAGATTAGGGGTGTTTCGGCTCAAGGAATCGATTTATCTAGGTCCCAGGTTCGAGAAAAGCTCTGCTCCCAAGATATAGACATTTTAAAAACCGAGCGAAGCTTGGTCGACCAGATATTTAAAAAAATATATTTATTACACTTATTGTCTCAGATGTTTTTCGAGGCTCTTGGCAATTAAGCCATTGGCAGACATGACTATCAGCCCAATGACTGCTGTATTCATATCCCACATGTCAACAACCTAGCGAGAAGATACTTGAATTGTTTGTGTTTTTCTGCCTTCACAAGGTTCTCGTCATGCGGGACTGTTATATCAACAATCATTGTATCACTAATTATTATTTTAATCAACCTTTTATAAGTTTGAAGTTACTTCAGAATTGTATTAAAAATCACAGAGCATTGTAGAGGGAATTCTGGATCTGTCTGAATAACAGTTTTTATATCCTTAACATTTGATCTTAACTAAAATAAAGATAAGCCTAAAAGATCTTTAAAATACCTTCATATTATTATGCCGGATGTTTTCATTTGCAGGGAGCAAAAATGGATCAAAACAAACATGTTTACATTTTCAAAGTTTTATTTGTTGGTGGCATTGCATATGGTAAGTTATTAGCTATCAATCAAATCAATAAGAATGAATTTCTAATTTGAAATCATTATTGCAGAATAATTTATGTATAAGTATTCAGATTTTATTTTTAATCAATTTATATATCCCAATTTTTTTTAAATACAAATTACCGTCTGTTATTTCATTTTTAATCTATTTATTTATATTCAGATTTTTTCTACTCAATTCAAATCATACTGCTTAAATAAACTTGCATAAATACAAACTGTTGTAGGTACCACAAAACACAATTGTCTTCTCCGTTTCTTTGCCATCTGGTGGAAAACAATACCTCCCCCATTGCTTCTTACTTCTAATGTTAGTCTTGTGTAGTGTCCTACCCAACTTTTGGTGATAAGAAATGAAACTAAAGGTTTATCATAAACTAAAAGAATATTATTTAGAATTGATATTATTTTTAATGAGGTCAGTGGGTTATCATTTTGTTTATGGAGTCAAGATAAAAGTTTTAGACATAATCATTTATGCAATAAAACCAATCCCACAACCAAAGCTGATTGAGTTAAAACACTAGACTTGTGTGAGTTTAAAATTTTCTCAATATGGAGGGACCCATTTTTCGGAAAGCTTTCTCCATTTATGCTGGTCTTTGACTTGCCAGCTTTAGGTAATCTTAAGAGCCGAATGACCAATAACTGCCATTTGTTACTTGAACAATCAAAACACAATACTCAATAGTCCACTATTCAAACTGAAAAAAGGAATTGAAAAAGTATAGCACAATATTTTTATAGTAATGTATTTAAGTGGGTCAGTTTTCTTTATCAACAATGCAACATTGTTCTCCCATGGCTCTTACTAAGTGGAACAAATATTGTAAATGGTTTCAGATTACAACTTGAAAGCTCAACTGTTCCTGCCAACCTTCATTTGTTTTGACTAGTAACTATTGTGTGTACGTGCACAAGCACATGGCTCATGTTACAATGCATACAGTCAACAGAACAACTAACAAATCTAAAAATAACTTATTTATTTATAAATATATAATTATGACTCAACTATGTGATAGATATATTTATGTACCTAATTAGCAATTGCTACTAAGTATCTTAATCATATTTTTTTTTTACTAATGGAGACTAGACTTAATAATTATGGACTGAAAAAGTGAAGTGCATAGCTAGAGAAGTCCTCTAATTATATCATGTGTCATCGTTTAAACCCCTTCTACACGGTAAGACCTGACCGCCTGACAGAGGTGATCTTGGTCCGGTGGGAATGAAAATCGACCGTGTAGACGTTGGTCGTGCGACCAAATATGGGCGGAGTCAATCGAACCTTGGTCGGGAGCGCATCCGTCCCGACAGGCTCCGTCCGCGGTGGGACCCGACCGTCAGTCGACAGCGTTCCAGACGGTGGGGTACTGTTGACACGACCAAAGTCACCTCTGTCAGCGGTCAGGTCTTACCATGTAGAAGGGGTTTTAGTAGGAAACAGTTTTATTTTTTCCCACTTTTTTTACACACTCACTTTTCTTGTTTAAATGTTAGTTTGTCGTTCTGGTTGGATTTTTGCAACTAAATTTTGAGGCACTTCCTGATAAGTTTAAAACATTGTCCCACATTAGGATGTTTTTCCTGTACCGTAGGTAACGACAAACATATACATCAACACCCAGACACAGATTGAACCCGTGACATAAAATCATACTGTGCAGCAGGCAATAGCCAATCCACTGCGAACATCGTGTCGTCAATTTTGGCAGCTGTTGGTCTAGTGGTTAGTGACCCTGACTGCTATGCCGGAGGTCGTGGGTTCGATTCCCACCCAGGACAAATGTTTGTGTGATGAGCACGATCATTTGTTCTGTGTCTGGGTGTAATTTATTTATCTATAATACGTATGTATTTAGAAATATTTTAGTATGTTTATCAGTTGTCTAGTACCCATAACACAAGCTCTGCTTAGCTTGGGACTAGATGGCGTTGTGTGATAGTCGTGGAATATTATTATTATTATAAAAACCAAACCAAAGATTAAAACAAACAAAAATCGTTAAATATAATTGAGAAACTCTTGTTTTGATGACTGTACCTGGCCCTATAGACAAACAGCAGACGACAATCGTTATCACACAGCAGTCACTTTTCAACTTTATGGCCCAGCGCAT